>LJZU01000147.1:0-135122 GCA_001513805.1 Davidsoniella virescens
ATATGACGAATGGCGAAGGGCAGATGGATATAAAATGAAGGTAACAAAATATATATGATGATGTTTTTTTCTGTATATTGTTGTATATATGCCAGGTATTGCTCAAGACGAAGTAGTCGGGCTATTCAGCCTGATCTTACCGTTCAGCCTAACTTTGTTGTGCAGCCCAATGTCATTGTCGGCGACTTCATTGCAGGATGGCTTGCTTATCACACTGACTAATGAACTGACATCTCAAATCTACAATGAGACCAACCAACTTTTTATTGAGAAAAAAAAAAATCTTAAACTTCACGTAGTTTTGACCATTCACAAAACCTATTGTATTTGGGACACCGCCTTGTTCTACTACCACTATTTTCCGATCTTCGAAATCCAAATCTTTAACTTCATGACGCAGTGATAGTTGCATAGCTTTTTAGATCCCTAATCTTCTTTCTATCACGATTCCTCGTCAATCTTTCTATCCTTGTCCTTAGGGTTTAATATGCTACATTTTCCCTACGTTGCCTGATCTCTAGGGTTGTATGTGCCTTTTGCCTTGGGGCTCTTCCTAGATACAAGGCAGGGTGGCCATGTTAAGCGCCCTTGAGATTCAAGCGAAGATCAGCCACACATTGAAGACCCTGGGCCTTGTAAGTTCAAACGACTGGCTGGGACAATCTTGTCGTCTGTTTCGGCGGTTGAGAAGTTGTAGGCCAATTGAACAGGCTTAAACATGGGCTAGCAAAAATAGCAAATCAAATAGACGCCTCGTATCAAGATATGTTTACAGTTATCATGCTAGGTACTATCAAAGGAACGACTTGACAGATCTGGATTTTCTTCACGAGGTAGTTCTGTCAAAGAGTGTGGACTAACGCTAAAGAAGATGAATACAAAGAAGAAAGAAATATATACGACTAGAGAAAGCACAAAGCGCTTTGTTAGTAGCGTCGAATTGTGGAGGCTTCTAGGCCAAAGACACCATGATATACCCTTGCTTAGGGGATACAAAGTGGTTGTCTTAAGACGACGGCGCTTGACATGATACGCGGCGAACATGACAAAGAGATGGTATAGAAAAATTCATAGTAGCTTAAGAAGTCTAGTAGTGGGCGACTTTGAGCGGTTGAGAAGTTGTCACAGACAGCACAGAAAGCGTAGAAGCCAACCGGTCTTTGTAGCCTTTGTAATATCACTATATATCATAGGCACCTCCGCCATCTTCTTGATGTCTTTGCTTTTCACTAACTTTTTCTCTTTAACATCTTCAACAGTCTCTTTCCTTTGTTCCTTTCCTCTTTTTTTTTAAAAGTATCATCTGCATATCTTCGCATCTGTCAACTGGCTTGACAGCATTTCATCTCGTTTCTCTCACCTTTTCGTTCATTGCATATCAAGATATCATAGACTCGCTCTTAATTACTACTTATATCACTAGTACTACTGTCCCTCACTGTCATCAAGATGCTTCCTACTCTCGCTCTCAAGTTTATCGGGTCTAAGCTTCGGCTGATCTACCTCTTGCCATTTGTCGTATCTATGGCTGCCTTCATCATTGCTATGATGTGTACGTTGGCCGGCAATAACCAAAACGTTTTTGAAGATATGGCCGTTCTACGAGTAAGCATACCCCCGAGTTTCATTATATCAAAGTAATTAGTGAGCCATGATCTAACGTTATAATGTAGGTCAACACCTCTCGTCTCGGCTACTTCCTGGTCTCGTCCAACTCCAGCTCGTCTGACTCTAGTGATGACAGCGATGATTCTATCTTTGACCAAGTTCTGTCGGCCGCTTCTGATCTTTCTGATGAGGTTGAAGACAAGCTAGCCGAAATTGGCAATGATATTGTGGCGAAACTAGCCGGTGAGTTGGGTATCTCGCAATGGTACTCGCTACATCTGACTAGTGCTTGCGAGGGTAACTTCACTGGCGATGAGACTTCGCCTAGTGCTAGTGTCAAGGCCACAAGCTGCTCGGACCCCAAGATCAACTGTAAGCAGTCATCATGTATCCATTATGAGAATTTCTTGTATAGAACAAGCTGACATCGACCGTTCAGACAAGTTCAACCTGACGGAGGCTCTCGGCAGCGAGCTTTCCGTTGGCAGCCTAAACATCTCGCTGTCTGATCTGGGTCTCACAACTAGCTTTACTCACGGCATTAATCGCCAAATCAACCACCTACTGACCTTTCTCTTCGCCGTATTCCTGCTATATCTGGTGGGCACCATCGCCACTGGTGTGACCATGTTACTCAGTCTAACTCTTGTGTTCGTCGGCCGGCCCAAGATGCTCAAGTTCGCCGTGATATCCAGTGTGGTAGCCGCTAGTTGTCTAACACTGGGCACGTTAGTGGCCTTGATCTCGGCTAGCCAGATTGCACAGACGCTCTCAGACTTTGGCGACTCGATCGGCCTGGAGGCTAGCATGGGCCAGCTGTTCATGCGGCTCTCTGTGAGCTCGATGTTTATGATGTGCGGTGTCTTTACCCTCTTCTTCGTCAAGTATCGGTCCCCTGAAATTAAGGCAGCGGCTCAAAGGGTACGCAGCAAGGTTCGTCGTGGTAGAAAAGACTCGAAAGAAGTTTCCGATTTTGCCTGAGCTTAGTACAGTGAAAGACACGGAAAGACGTGCTTTTGAAGGGGCTTCATTCTCCCGATAATCTATTTCTGTCTGGGTATAATATCGCAAATGTTCATAAATTATCTGGAGATTTATTATCTATATCGATATCTTCGCCTATTTTAGCGCTAGTTTAATGTTATAGTGCTAACTCCACTATACATCAGGATAAGTTTCAATCAAGTTACGGTTAGTTGTGTGATTAATAGCTGATTACATCGTGAGGTAGATTTCCAATTACCGCTGAGAGAATACCAAGTACTACAAATGAACATTACTATGGATAAATGCTAGTCTAGATATTGAGCCCTAAAATCCGTATATCGCGAATTATGACTGCTTTGCTACTCTTTTGGTTCTGGCGGATTATTACTATGTACGTAAGTTTTGCTTGAGTTACTACTAGATCGAGAAAAACCCCGCTCTGTCTGGCAAACGCGTAATTGTCAGTTTTCAGATAACTAGTCAAAGTCGTAACAAATCGAAACAAAACCTGTAATATACAAACAAAATAACAAAAAAAACACCAACATCAACGCCGTTATCTTTTCATCACCGCAAATATCATCCTTGATCTTGGCCCATACGATCTTCTTAGCTTTTATCCATCCATTCCTTCATCATATATACTCTATGGCGTCATCTGATTCTTTTCGGAGACACAGATAGACACTCACTCCTCTGCTTATCGACCATTGAAGCACAACTAGCCGAGACGGTTGCTGTTCCTCTGGCCCCTCTGCTCTCATTGGCTAGCCACAGTGCATCCTTCTTGTCCTCGCTTACATCTGATTGTGCGTAACTACATGGCTATATGACTATTTCATGCGCGAGGCCGACCAGAAACGACCGCTCCAAGTCACACCCGCAGCCACCTAGAAAAAACTCGGGTGTTTTGTTGTCGTTGTCGCACATTAGCATCACGCATTGCTTACAGCTTTGAACAGCTTCTGTCCTCTTGCGTTACAGCTGGCTAGTCCTGCTCTTGGTGCCGTGACAGCTATCGTAAAAAATGATAGCTGAAGCCTTCGCTACGCCAGTCCTGCACCATATGCTTGATGCTACTGGCCATATTTAATAAGCGTGCTTTGCTATCCACTTGGAACACGCTCTACTGTACTATCTAAGACGCATCCTCAAGCCATCATCTTGTATCTGTTAGCCTTTGGTGCTCGAGTATTAATCGTGCCGCTTTTCACTCAGACACATTTTGCATTTTACATCACCGGCTCGTCTAGCAAGAATCACAGCCCGTATTCTTCTTCTTCGCCATTGCAAAGCGGGACATGCCTTGCTGGCTGTGCTGCATACTACCCTAGTGCTCACGGTCCCGACCAACACAGCATCCATTTTCTGTATCTTTACTTCCGACCAAGTCCAACAGCCTACCCCTACCACTGAACCTACTATTGTCGTATCAGCCTCGCACCCCGGCTTCTAAACATCTATCAGTCTGTCTCCAACATGAATGTTTCCCTAGAAAATGTTCCGCTGTGGCTGAACAAGAAGAACCTGGTGAACGGCCTCCTGCCGTATCTCACCGATCTTTCTATCAGTGAGTGGGACTGCGAGAAGTTCAAGCAGCGTACTAGTGGCCATATTGTCTTCGTCAATGACGAAGACGCCAAGAGATTTCTCAAGAAGTACCGCACACGCCATCCCAAGGACTCTAAGCTGCGTATAGGCGAAGCCGGGATTGTAGTCGCTCCCGGGCGAAAGATTCTAGATTCGTTCAATATCCGCCATATCCAGCACATCTCCAAAGAACGTAAAGACTTCGTTGCGACTACAAAAGAGCCCAGCCATACCCATCATGAGACGATCGTCGTGCCCGTGATTCAATTCCAGTGTGGAAAATGCCACAAATACGATATGCATGATGAATTGACCTTCGCCACCGATGGCTCCACGTCACCCACAGACTCGGCAACACTCAAGCTTGGCCGAATGTCTCTATTTATCAATATCGAGAAATCCTGCCAGTTAGAGATCATGTATGACTCCATCTGGGAGATGACAACCAACACCCAGAGCGACATCCTGTTCTGTCTGGTACGTCCGCCAAAATTGTTCAGTATGACATCTCTAGAGGAGAGGCTAGCGTCGATGTCGATCCAACAACGGAACCGCCCACGATTTTCCAAGAGCCGTGTGGCATACCTTGACAGAATATCAAACCACCAAGCTCTTGCTGGCTACTGTCTGGCGTATAAGATGACGGTGGTGGGAAATAGCTTCTACAACAAACTATTACGGGTTATATCGGATCGCCAGCTCTTTTCCATCATAAACCACTACACTTTGAAGACTATAAGCCCCGTCGGTAGATTTTCGTTTATTGACAAGTACCGCGAGTTCTTAAATCTACTCAAAGAGACTCGCATGGAGAGTATTCTCACCTTTCCGTTGCTATTCCAGCTGCAAAGCTTAGTAACTAATAACTTCCTAACGCCCGACCTGGCCATCACTCTCACTAATCTCATCGTTGCACGGGCGCTGCAGTTTCCTAAGAAGAAGCCTATATTCGCTATCGATACTATGAAAAAGGTGATCGCCGAAATCCCATATGTCGTACTAGGCACTCATGATGAACATCTTGATCCCAACGGCATTTTACGGAAGCTTATCGCCACCGAGGAGCAAGCCATAAAGAATGAGCTCATGGGCAACATATATCAGCGGGAGCTCAAAGGCAAGCTTGTCATGGTGCATCGAGCCAGTGTGACTCCGACACAAGTCAAGTTACACGGACCCGAGTTTGAGAGCATGAACCGTGTCCTACGCAAGTTCTCGGACTACATCGACTACTTCCTACGTGTGCAGTTCTGTGATGAAGATGGCGACGATCTGCACTTTGGCGGCCGCATTTCCAACGAAGACCTCATGCTGCGCTTCAAGGACGTATTTGCCAAGGGAATCCAAATTGCTGGTCGTGTATACAAGTTCCTAGGGTTCTCCCATTCATCTCTCCGCTCACATTCTGCATGGTTCTCGGCTGCTTTCTGGGACAAGCAGAACATGAAGCTACAAACCTATAACGAGATCATCTCCCAACTTGGCCATTTCTCAAACATCCGCACCCCAGCCCGCTGTGCCGCCCGCATTGGGCAAGCATTTTCGGAAACGCCAATCTCAATCCCATTAGAGGAGAACAACATCATATACAAGCTCATCCCCGATCTCAAATCACCTGATGGGAAGCGAGTGTTCAGTGACGGTGTCGGTACCATCTCGTATGACGCCGTCGAGGCCATATGGAGTCGGCTTCCGGCAAGCTCAAACTACCCGACGTGCTTCCAAGTCCGCTGGGCTGGTGCCAAGGGCATGTTGGCACTAGATGCGCGGTTACGCGGCAAGGAAATCTGCTTCCGCGAGGAAAGCATGGTCAAGTTCTCATCCGACGATACTGCCAATCTTGACATCTGCGATATGGCTTCACAACCGCTACATCTCGTGCTAAATCGGCAGATGATCAAAATTCTTGAGGACATGCATGCCCCGGAGTCCTGGTTCCTCGATCTCCAGCAGAAGGAAATCGAGGTGCTGCGTTTCATTACCATGGACCCCAACAACACTGCGTCTTTCCTCCATAAGCAGCGCGTTGGCCAAAAGCTCAACTTTGCCAATCTAATCCGACGTCTGCATCGATACGACATCAACTATCACCAGGACAACTTCATGCGCCGCGTGGTTGAAATGACCGTGCTTAGCGAACTACGCCTACTCAAGAACAAGGCGCGCATTCCGGTTGCCCGTGGTGCCACGTTGTTCGGTGTAGTCGATGAGACCGGGTACCTAGCAGAAGGCGAGGTTTACGTGGCTATTGATGCGCCCCATCGTGAAAAGTTTGAGAACTTCCCACACACGGGTCGTCTGCTCGTGACTCGATCACCTGCGCTTCATCCTGGCGATATCCAGGGCGCTCGGCAGAATACGCCACCTGCGGGTCATCCGTTACTTGAGCTCACAAACTGCATCGTCTTCAGCCAAAAGGGCCGGCGTGATATGCCGTCAATGTTGAGTGGTGGTGATCTTGATGGTGACATCTACAACGTCATATGGGATCAAGACCTAGTCAAGCATGAGCTCAAGCTGTACACTCCTGCTGAGTATCCATCCAAGCCTCCCAAGACCCTCGACCGTGATGTTGAGGCCACTGATATGGCCGACTTCTTTGTAGATTTCATGAAGACTGACCAGCTGGGTATCATCGCCAACCGTCACCAGATTCTGGCTGATCAGGTACCCAGTGGAACTCTTGATCCCAAATGTCTCAAGCTTGCCGAGATGCACTCTGATGCCGTAGACTTCTCCAAGACGGGTGTTGCTGTCGATGTCAACGAGATGCCCCCACCGCCTCGATACCGGCCAGATTTGTAAGTAATGCCCAAGCGAGTCTACAAAAAACTTCAGTACTGATCTATATGTTTCTTCTCAAAATAGCATGGCGCCTCTACCGCCCGTCAAAATCTACCGATTCGGCGAGATTGATTTGGAAAATACTCTCGTCAACCCTGATGCTGACCCATGGGACGAAGATGAGCAAGAAGCTGCGCCAGCTCATCGTTACTACGCTTCGAACCGTATTCTCGGCAAACTATACCGAAACGTAGATGAGCGCAAGATCTGGGGTCAAAACAAGGATAACCGTGTCAAGGCAGACGATGTTACGGTGTGGAAACAAGTACAGATGTACGTGGATCATGTCATCTCTATCTTTATTGGTGAGCATGAGATCGACTGGTATACGAAGAAGCGCGAAGCCGACGAGTTGTTTATTCTGTAAGTTCTCTTCCCTCCCGCTCTCCCCCTTACGTTCAAATCAGCAGTATTCTGGCTCATTTACAAGCTAACACGGGGCTATCATTCGGGATGTAGGTATTCTGACAACATGCGCGATATCATGCGCGAATTTGCTCCTAACCACCTGAACCCACTCTCGGAGGTCGAGGCATTCTGTGGCTTCATATTCAACCGCAGTGGAACCCAGAGTAAGCGCATGCGTGATGCGTCGGTCAAGATGGGACCGCGAGTCGATAACTTGATAGAGCACATCGTACGAAGAATGCGGTGTCGCGACAAACTAGTTCCAGCTGAAAACAACGGGCCAACGACTCGGAGCGCCTACGAGTCACTTGAAATGTGCATAGCATGTTTCAAGCACCAGCAAAGCGCAAGTCATTCAGTTTATGAAGGTGACATCTCTGATGGACGGCGTCTTCAAGAACCGTTGAGAGGTTTCCGCATCATCGCAGCTTCATGTCTATTGCGGGAACTTTCGGCCGTCATCAAAGTTTTAGAATCACAAAACGCAGAGATAGAGAAACTACTTGAGGCAGCTCGGTATCCCACGCCTAAGCCTCTCCAAGGAAATTTGTCTTGAGATTTGAAGAGGTTGATTGATGATTAGTGTATTCTAGGGTTAGCAATATATGTATCACATACGTTTTCCATAAATGTTTTTTTTTCTTTCTCTACTAGGGTTACTAGGAACATGTCACATGTCAAGAATCAGGGTAGTCAGGTGGCAAGAACATACCGACAACACAGCATAGTTGCACTGATGCAAATTATAGGACCCGTTCGAACTATACTTGATCGATAGTATGTATCTTGATTCTGATTAATAGATATTTTGTTGCTTAGCTAAAGTGAAACAGAATAACCAGGACCAGTTTAGAAGAGCCCACGGCTTGGGCTTACTCTATTTGATTGGATCTAACTCGACTTGTTGGATCTTGGATGGGCCAGGCTGGCTAAGTACATACAGATACAGATACAGATACATAGCCAGTAATGTCTGGGTGGCCCTGCTTATCTTACCTTCTTCTGCAGGAGCTCGTTGTGCAGCGTACCAGCTGCAGGTAATCTATCCCACAAAGAGAAGTGCGACGAACTGAACTGCAGTATGTATCCAGCCAACCTCAAGGATAGAGAGAGAGAGAGAGAGAGAGAGAGAGGGAGGAGGAATGAATTAGGTAGGAATCGAGTAAGTCGCCATACCGAGACCGGGGGTAAAGGGGCCACCTTGCACAAGTTCATCAGGTCGTAAGTTGGTAAAATTAAGAATTATCATCAATAGTCGAAAACATGTATGTATGTCCCCTTTGATAACGGTTCTTGGTTGAGGATTTAATTTTGCCCTTCTACGTCTAAGCGGGTCGTTTCGAGGATAAGTGCATAGAGGCCTAATGCCAGCACATAGTTGAGAGTGTGATATCTATGGATAAGTCGTTGACGATGATTAAGAGGGTCGCTAAATTTTTGTTTTTGTTTTTCCTAGCATCTTTGCTTCATATGGAGATGTAGTCCATATGTAATTAAGTATTTAGGAAGAAGCTCTTCCTGAAGCTTGGAAGCTTGACCAGCGCTAAGCGAGATTTAGTTTAGTGTAGACTCATAACCCTCTCAGCCACAGATAGACCCTAAATAGATTAGAAGCTCACCGACAAGCTGGTCTTTCAGCCCCTCCTTCTTTGCTCCGTCCAAGCCAAACGAAGTAGGAAATGACTACAAAGACTGACTGCAAAAAACGGCAAAAGTCTTTTGTTAGGTGCAACGTGATCAGCCACCTTTTGGACTTCAACTCTGGGCAATTGCCTTTAGCCAGCTGCTGGCCTGCGACTGAACTTCTTTCCTCTCCCAACGACCCAGAACCGACTTTTGCTGACTTATAATTTTGCCGACTATTTTGATGGCCATTTAATATTCTTCTATTTATTTTGCCTTCTGATAGATCTTTAACGCAACAGAAAAGAGAAGAAGCGTCACGGGGCGATTCGGTTGATTCATTCATTCGTCTCGGGCCATTGGATTTCTGTCCTTTTCTTTCTATATTATCCGACTTCATCCTTTTCCTCTATTCATCCTTTTTTCCTCTATCTTTCTTTTTTCATTTACTCTGCACTGTATCAGTCATTCGACTGGCTTTTGTCGGTGTTTCAAGTAAACAGGACGAGAAATAGCATTTTACCACGTACCGATAACGCTATCATAGCTCTTACACGAATATCACCATCTCGTCAGCTTTGAAAATTACCGGAAATGAACGAACATTTTGCTTCTGTCGGCACAGACTCGTCAGAGAAGAACTTTGAGCATGGCGTCCAGGTGATTGGCGAGGACAAGGAGTTCAAGTATGTCACAAGTTATTTCTCATGTTGTCTTCCGTCTCTCATAGAAGCGGACTTTTCTGTAGTCCGCTTTGCCGTACCTTTGCTAACCCGCATTTGTCCTACCACCCTGTCTATAGTACCGATGTCTCAGCCTATCTACGCGCTACCGATGTTGCTCCTGCCGGCTTCAACTACCACGTGATCTCTGTGCTCGGCTCGCAGAGTACCGGAAAGTCAACGCTGCTCAACAGCCTGTTCCAGACAAAGTTCTCCGTCATGAGCGAAACCGAGCGTCGCCAGACCACGAAGGGTATCTGGATGAGTAAGAACAAGGCACAGGGAGCTGAGCCTCGTATGGCTGACAATATTTTGGTCATGGACGTCGAGGGAACTGACGGCCGTGAACGTGGTGAGGACCAGGACTTTGAGCGCAAGAGCGCCCTATTCGCGCTGGCTACCAGTGAGGTCCTACTGCTGAACTTGTGGGAAACGCAGGTTGGTCTGTACCAGGGCGCCAACATGGGCTTGCTCAAAACGGTGTTCGAAGTCAACTTGCAGCTGTTTCTGAAGGACAAGAAGTAAGTTCATAATAGCTTCCCTGGGTGTTCCGTAGTATATCTTGATTTTAGGGATTCCATTTCTAACCAGACGTCAATGATCTCTAGGACAAGCCCTCGCTCGCTTCTATTCTTCGTACTTCGCGACCATCTTGGAACTACACCACTGGTCAATCTACAGAACACTCTGGTTCAGGATCTGATCAAAATCTGGACCTCCATCTCAAAGCCGGCTGGACTTGAGAACTCCAGCATCCACGATTACTTCGACTTTGGCTTTGCTGCCCTACCTCACAAGATCTTGCAGGCTGATAAGTTTGTTGAGGAGGTCAACAAGTTACGTTCGCGTCTAGCTGCCGGCCATCGCCCCGAAGGTGCGAGAAGCACCGACGCCCTCGAAGGCCCCATATTCCTCCCCGAATACCACCGCCGTATCCCCGCCGATGGTGTTTCAGTCTACGCTCAAGGCATCTGGGACCAGATTGTCGAGAACAAGGATCTTGATTTGCCCACGCAACAAGAACTCCTGGCCCAGTTCCGCTGTGATGAAATTTCTCGCGAAGTTCTCGTCGCCTTTGAGTCAGTCATCGCTCCGATGGAGGAGCAGCAGTCTAACGGTGCTAGAATGGGTAAGCCCGTGGTGATTGAGAACCTGGGTGAGCATGGCTCCAAGGCCCGCAAGGCTTGTGTTGCTTCATTTGAAGTCCAGGCTAGCCGCTACCACAAGGGCGTCTATCAACGTAAGCGCCAAGAGCTGGAAGGCAAGATGGACACTCGCCTCAAGACGCTGTACCAGGGCCAGCTGAGCGCGGTTCACAAGGCAGGAGTTGTATCGTTCAGTGAGGGTGTGAGCAACAAGGTGAAGCAAGGTCAACGGTCGGGTGCTGGATCGTATGAGTTCGCTGAGATTGTGGCTGCAGAGAAGGAGAAGGCTGTCAAGGAATTCTCAGCTCAAGCGCAGAGCCTAGCCATCGAGGATGTGGCATGGACCGACTTTTCATCCAACTCTCAGCTATTCGTGGCCGAGCTAGATGATCAGAGCTCTCGTCTCCGCAAGGATGAGCTGCGCCGCCTCGCTGTCCGCGTCGAGCGCTGGGTGCGGTCGCGTCTTGGTGATGCCGTCGGCCTTGAATTCGGTAAACTGGGCTCAGGCCGTGGTGGCGCCGGAGCTCCCGAGACTGGCACAACGGCAGCTGCCTCAGGCACGGAGCAAGATCTCTGGGACAGCGTGTGGACTGTGTTCACTGTTATCGTCGGCGAGGCTGAGACTCGGTTCCGCGAGCGGGCTACCAGCTTCGAGGCTAGTGAGGATGAGGTGTCACTGGGTGTCTGGAAGCTGCGCCGCAAGAGCTGGGTGGCTCTGCGCGAGCGTGTACAGGAAGAGGTCATGGAGGGCAACATTCTGCTCAAGCTTCGTGAGAACTTTGAGGACAAGTTCCGCTACGACGATGCCGGCGTGCCGCGGATTTGGCGGCCTACCGACGACATCGAGGGTGTCTACACCAAAGCGCGCGAGTCAACACTCACGCTTGTGCCACTCTTGGCCCGCTTCGTTCTTAAGAGTGCCGACGGTGCACCGCCAGATCTACCGGCGTGGATAGGCACGCCGCCAGCCAATGCAGACGCAGCTGACGAGGAGGAGGAGTCTCAGCCCATTGGCGGCGTCGACGAGGCCGAGGGCAAGAGTCTACAAGAAGAAATGACGATGTTGAGCGAGGCCAAGCGTCAGGATCTTGTTGTGCGCTTCAAGAAGATGGCTGATGGTGTCTATGTCGAGGCCAAGCGAAGTGCTCTTGGTGGTGTTGCCATGGTGCCATGGTACTTCTACGGCCTTCTGCTTGTGCTAGGCTGGAACGAGATATTCATGGGTAAGTCTTGTCTATATATAGCTGATTACCACACACTATTGGTGTTTGGCCTGAGGTTCGGTTCTGATTTCGGTCTTGGTGTCTGGTTACTAACAGTACAATCTCACAGTCATCCGCAACCCTATCTTGTTCCTGCTGATGCTGATCCTGGGTGGTGGAACATACATTGCCTACATGCTGAACCTTCTGGGTCCCATGATCCAGATGACGAATGCCGCCGTCAACCAAGGTATGGAGCTGGGTAAGGAACAGCTCCGTAGTTTCATTGCTAACTCCGACATGGCTCGTGGTGCTATTGGTGCTACTCCCATTGGCAGTGCCGGCAACAACAGAACAGAGCCCATTGCTTTAGATGACTTGGATAACCGTGGCAAGAAGGCGGCGGCTTCAGAGAACCTGGAGGATATCTAACTCTGTAAAGCCTGAATATGTTATGCTATAGAGAAAGAAAGAAAGAAAGAAAGAAAGAAAGAAAGAAAGAAAGAAAGAAAGAAAGAAAGAAAAGTGATGGATGTGGTTAGAAAAGGCATTATGGTGGACGATGACACCTCGATATCATTGGTGTGTGTATTTTTCTCGGTTGTTGTTTCGGTTTTTGCTTCCTCTTGGGTGTCAGCATCGGTGCTACTTTTACTATGAACCGGTTCGACTCGTGTTCGCCCTGTTTTCATTTCATTTCATATTGTGTTGTTTTGTTTTGTTTTGTTTTGTTCTGTTCTGTTCCTCATTTGGCTTTTCCCCTTCTTTGTATATTATCACAGTCTGTGTATATGTTTTCCCAGTTTTATGCAGCTGTTTTTTATATATATATAAATACGATGATGTTCCAATTGCTATGTTTACAAGCTTTGTTTGTTTCATCGATATGACGTACGCCACGCTCTTCTTAATTCACGAGTTAAACTAAGCTCCGTATCAAGGTGGCTGATATGATAATGTCTATATGTATGTCATATACGAAACCAATACTAGATCGTGTCGACGCATGAGATTGATAAGATCTTAATGAAAAGTATCCAAAGAAACCAACGCCAGAACACCATATAAATTGCCAATAACCTACAATGCCCCCAATTAACTAATACTCAAAAGGCAAGCCCAGACGGCTTACCATACCATGTGCCTAGCTCGTTCTTAACAACTTCTTCCTCAGACTCAGTCTTGAAAAAGTCAGTGACGCGGATTTCGTTTGGATCTTTGGGCTCGGTCCACTCGACTTTGACATTATTCGTCTTAGCCTCTATCAAATCCTTCGATGTACCCCAACTAAAGCGACATTCCGATCCCCAGCCGAACACCGGATGCATGTTATCCTTGAGCCACGAAGTACAGCGAGCATCACTAGGATATCCTGAGCCCCAACCCATAGCCAGCTCGCCCTCCTTCGTCCGGCCTTCTAGACCGGTAGCATGCGGACGATAAAGAACTTCCAAAGCGACGTCTCGCGTGACTTTGGCACATACCGAAGCTGCACTGACGACGGGATATAGGCTATCGGCCTTCTTTGCTACGGTGATACCGATAGTGGGAAAGATACGCTGAAGTTTGGCCTGGTATGCAGCCGGTTGGCCAATGGTATCAACGTAGATATGGGTGAGATTTACGCCTTGGGCGAGCACACCGTTGATCAAGCAGATGGTAGCATCGACAGCCTGAGCGTTTAGGTTATACGGCATAGGTTGCAACATGCCGGCTGAGATGGCACGGGCCGACAGAGCAGAGATAGCCCAGCCACAAGTCTCAGCCAAATCAGAAGTCGGATCACACAGAGTCTTGACCAGAGCAGCGCGCACCGACGGCGTCAACACCTTGGAATCGTCGAAGTGGTGGGTTTGGCGTAAGAGGGAGTCCGATAGGGTTTCGGGGAGGTAGAAGACGCCGTAGACCATGGGACCGAGAACGGGACCGCGACCGGCTTCGTCGACTCCGAGAATACAGGCTTCTCCAAGAGTATTGGATGTCCCGCTCTCGTCGGCTGAGGGCGAAGAAGGCGCTGCGAGACGGGCGGGAACGGGTGTAAAGTATGTGTATGATTCGCCGGCCTGGATAGCGGTTTCGTTGATCGAAGGCGGAATATGAGTTGTCGTAGTTGTTTCGACGAGGTTTCCTGATTTTGATGCTTTGGATGCGTTGGATGCTTTAGCCATTTTGTCGGAGTTATCTTAACACTTGATTATAATGTCCTTTACAGAAACTCTATGTTTTTTCTCGACATGTGAAAGCTTGCAAGTCAGAGAATCTCTAGATATGTAGTTCAAACGCGTCTTAGTTTCTCATTATGTCAGCACGCTTAACGCGTAAAGAACATCCTATTTAGTGGGTAGCATTGCTATTGCTTATAGTAGGCATGACAGGGAAGGAGCTTTCTATAAGATGAAAACTCTAGCTCCACTTTTTATTTTATACGCACTAACACAGAGAGAGAATATAGTGTGCCTTCTTTTTGTCTTTTGTTAGGCAATTCCCATGGACTCCAACCCAGTCGCGTTCTTTTCAATTATTTTTGTCGTGACTTTTTTGGTTTCTTGGAACATAATTCGCAACTTCCTCGTGTGAAGACCTACAAGCGGCGTACTTGCCTGTCGAGCTGATAGTATTTTTTCACCCCAAACTTATTTACACTAATTTCTTCATGTGCGATCTTTTTATTCTTTTATTTTCTTCGCCCCGCATCGAAACCAAAAAGCACGAAACGACATCGAAATCAAAACAGTTCATTATCTCATCGATATAGAGATCAGTTATTCTGCTACTCTTTGATTCAGCGCTTAAGCGTAATGCTTCTGTCGCAATAGTTTCAAATCGAATATCGAAACAAGATATATACTATATTATATTGGCTTGATCCAGCATCTTCTTCGCCTTGCCATTGACGACGCCGCGACTATCACAGCTTGAATTTCATCCATCATCGACGCGCCAGATCATATTGTACCCAGGATCCCAACGTTCGAGAAACTATCAGCAACTACGAATTCAATAGCGTCTTTTCTGGCCTGAGTCGGACACAAAAAATACTTTTCTTCCCCTCCATCAGCACAGCTCTATTAGACCTCGAGAGAGCTTCTCTGCTCACCTCATATCGTCATGTCCCAAGCCCGTGGCGCAGGCGGTCGCCGCCAAACACAGAAAATCTTTGAACTGGGCCAGGCAGGCCGGTAAGAGAGCTTTTCTGTCGCCGTGACCAGTGCTATATAGTTACTAACAGATGCTGCTAAATCTATAGAAAAACCGGTGTTATTCTTCCAGACAACGGCCGTCGTGATGAGCACGGTCTGCAGCCTCTCGATGGCCTCTTTTCTTCACCTTCAAAGGCAGATGGGTCAACCCCTCGACAGGCAGATCGTTCAATGGGCGAAGAAGCCATGGAAATGGACCATGGTAAGCTCTGAAACAACACTGATATGCAACAGCTTGAAGCTAACCTATCATCTTCTCTACCCCGAAGACTCTAGTCCTGGACCTTCTACAGTGATGCGCAACCGTCGCTCTGGCGCTTCTGCCCTTCCAATCTCTCGATCGCCTGTACGGACAGCACTAGGATCGCCGGCTGTTAAGAATCCACGCCTAAGTGCTAATCTACCGCCCCCCTCACGCCAAGCTCAGTCTTCACAAGTTGTACCCGAATCGCCCGCAGTTGAAAGACCGCGCACCATCAGTCGCAATCTATTTGCCGCTCCTGTTGCAATCATGTCTCGTTCTTCAGTAGGCAACAAGGCCTCCCCGAAGAAGAAGAAGAAGCAGACGACCATGCGGCGGTTTATGCCAGAATCCGACGACGAGCCTGACGATACGGATGTAAACTTGCCTGAACAGGCCAACGACGATATTTTCGACGAGTCTATGCAAATGATCAAAGAATTCATCCCACCATCAGATGCGCCGCCAGTGTACGAGGATATGGAAGACGAAGAAGACGAAGAGGAGGCTTCACGAGAGCCAACACCACCTCTTGCGAAGAAAAAAGGCCGCCAGACCAAATCCGATTCCCGACAAGCACAAGCAAAAGCCAGCCCTAAACAAAAGCCTATATCTGCACCAAGGGCCAAGATCGCGAAGAGAACACGAGAGCCTGAGCCTGAACCAGAGGTCGATGATGAAGAAGACGATGTGGAGTACCAAGAACCAGAGCCCATGCCGTCACCACCAAAACGATCCCGTATGCAAGAACCGCCGCCGAAGAGCAAGCTCACATCAGCACCTACGCAAAACCCTTCTTCAAAGCCTTCGCCCGCACAAGCCCTTCGTCGCAAGGCCCGTGCACCAAATCAACCGAAGAAAACCGTGGTCTCACAGTCATCTGCCGCTGCTGAAAACGACGACAAAGATGATGACGCAGGAGACCGATCTCTGGTACAAGTCCAACGTGGTCCACCGCCGCCAAAACGCCGTGGACTCATGTCCGTTCACACCAACACTATCACGACAACCCGGTCTGGTCGTTCCTCATATAGACCCCTCCAGTTTTGGAAAGGTGAGCACGTTGATGTGGATGAAGAGACGGTCCAGGATGTCACTGGCAAATCTGCCTTTGTTGTGCATGCTATCAAGGAAGTGGTTCGCGTAGAAGACGACAGTCCATCGCCGAAGCGTTCCAAGCGCCGTCTTAAGAAACAATCTGCCAAAACAACGAAGCGTCAAGCTTCAGGTCAGCCGGACGTGCCTCTTGAGCGCTGGGAACGCAATCCCGGTGTAATTGAGGGCGATGTCGTGCTTTGGACATACGAACATGAAAAGGATCCTCCAGGCCCCGACGAAGAAGTCGGTATCGTCGTCGAACAACTTGCTCTATCATCCACCGCTGTGGAAACTCGTCAAATCAAGGATGCCACCTTCCGCTACGCAAAGACGATGAGTTTAGGTTTCATGGGAAGTGGTATCGTCGACTTGCCTCCCGGCAGTGAAAAACGACCCAAGAACTCTCGGCACATGCAACTCGTATTCTTCATCGCTTACGGACGAGTTAAAGTCACGATACACGATAACGAATTCCGTATCGGTCATGGCGGCCAATTCTTCGTACCACGTGGAAACTACTATAGTATTGCTAATGATTACGATGAGCCAGCTCGAATTTTCTTTGCGCAGGCGTGTGAAGTTGAAATGCAGCCGGAGGCTGCGTAACGTCAGGATTAGAAAGAGTTTTAAATTTGAGTCTTCAATGTAGGAACAAAGCTAGTAAAGATTGGTATTAAGGATACTTTCTTTCTTTTTCCTCGTCTTTTTGATATGGGATATATTGTCATATAATCCAAGGTGTTTTTCATGCCAGTTAGGGTTTTCTTCTTTGTTTTCTCTCTTACTTAGGGTTTATTCATGTATCTTAGGGAAAGGTCACTTGGTCGGTTAGGTTAGGTCATGGAGGCGGGTTTTTTTTTTTTTGTAATTCATTCTTGGGTTCTTCTATATCTTGCATACTTCTTTCTATATCTATTCGATTTCTTTCCTATCAAGTTTTTGGCTGGAGTTTTTGAGATTATCATCATGACTTGTTTTTTTATTCCTTTATGAGCGTTGTAGGGCATTTTGTAGCGTATTCTATTTTTTTCAATATTGAATTTTTCTTTGGATTTTTCAACTGGAAATCTCAAAGTATTTACTATCAATACATCAAATGACTTAACACACAAGTTAAATCCACAGAATATAAACCCACCTATATATATACGATAACCATATAACTGACTTCCTCTAAGATTGGCTACTCAAGAGCTTCTTCATAGCTAGAATCTTGACTTCGTACTCGTTAATCTTCTGCTGGCTCTGATCCATCTTCTCTAGTAGATACTTGGTTCGATTAGCCACCTGCCATGGTTGCTTCGGAAGAGTTCCGAGAAGTGCCATCTCAGCCTCAACTTTATCAATCTTCTTGGTCTCAACCTTGACGAGCTCTAGTAAAGCATCGAGATCTAGGCGTGCACGTAGTACACTATCCGCAACTAGAGCAGAGAACACGGCGTTATGCACGGGTTTACCCGGAGTGATGACTCGTGGTCTTCCAGATTGCCATCTCACAGAGACAAGCTCTTGCGCAGCAAGGCCGTCAATGGCGGCTGCTGCGGCGATAGTATCGCCTGCGAAGAGGCCTGACAAAAGGACTTCTTCATAGCGTAGGCTAGGGTTGTTAGCTAGCTGGCTGATGAGAATCCAGGCTTGTTGCGGCGTCCATGTCTTGGCGATAGAATTAGTAGATACCGAAGAGGAGGGCGGCACATCAGAAATGGCACGCGGTGTTAGATACATGCGAACGATTTCAGATGCCTGTTGAGACACCATCTCGTCCAGTGCCTGCTGAGGTGTCTCGTTGGAGATCAAACGACGAGAAAGGGCCTCGAGATCAGTGACTCGACCTCCCAGAGCGCGAATAGCTTGGTCCAGCTCTTCAAAGTCGAGCTTGTCAATGCGCTGCTTCGCGGCTTCCTTGGCCGCATCGTCATCTGAGGTATCGGGAGCAAGTCGACCGAGTACGAACGAACGAGCGATATCGGGTTCCAGGTCACCAAGAGCAACAGTATGAAAAGCACGATCCGGCAGCACCCGTGACAGAGCTTTGCTGAACGATGAGTCCGCAGTCATGAACACAACATGGGCGGCATGGTTTTGGACCAAAAGAGCAGCCCATTCGGTGAGCTTTTCGTAGAAAACACTGTTTTCTTCAGCACCGTACAGGAAGTTGTCTATGACGACAACAGAACGGCGTTCGGGATGAGCCTCTAAGAAAGCATCTTCTGAGAGATCAGAGTCCTTCATCTTAGCTTGGTCGGCGACTGAGACCTCTTTGAGCGCAACCGCTGTGGTGTGCAAAATACGAGCTACTTGTGCCTCAAAAGTTTCGCTGAACGAAGACTTGACACCAGTCGTTCCTTGGATGGCCAAATCAACCATGCTACCCATGCTATAAGCCCAGGCAAAGATAGGGCGGTAACCAACAGACGCAGCCAAATTCTTCAGGGCAACATTCTCACCACGAGCATCAGCAATGGGCTTGCAGTCGAGAACTAGCACGTTTCTACGACCATTGAGAGCCTGATGAAGCACAAGCTCAGTCTTACCAGAACCTCGCGGGCCGTGAACAACCACAAAAGTGTCCGTGTTCTCACGTATCCATGTTTTAATCTCATCAACGAGTTCCTGCTGCTCTTCCCACACAGCACTGAACACCTTGGCGTCATGCCACGAAGCACCAGCAAACGAGAGGAGATCTGAAGTACGACTCTTAAACCATGTGAAGACAGCATTTTGCTGAATATCAAACGAGAATGAGTGCTGAATGTGAGTTTGAACAAAGAACTTGCGGATGGGGTCAAACAGCGAGGCAGTCACTGCGGCGAGGAATGCAGCAAGAATGGGGATTACAATACGCGGGTGCGAAGTAAGCCATGTCCAAAAGCTGCGCATGCGGATATTGGTTTCGTACGATGTACGCAACCTAGTCCCGCACTTGCCACCGCCTAACTCGGCTGGGACGATGATTCCGTGTAGACAGTTGCGAGCCATGATAGCATCGTTCATGGACGCAAAGTCAACGTAGGCGTAGCGCGGAAGGATCTTTGAATCGAACGGCTGCGATGTGATTTCGGAAATTTTTCCATATCGGCGGAAGAGACTGTAGATATTCTCTTGGGATAGCTCAACAGCCACGCCATCGGCGTCTTTGGGGGTGAACTCGATTTTGATACGACGTCCAGGGAAACGACGGAGATCTTCTAGCCATGGCACACCCTTCACCAGACCAACATCAATTCCTTTGATGGGACTGTACCAAGTTTTGACGGGGTTTGCTTTGAGGTTCTCACGTATCTCTCCTATACCGGCATTAGCTTGATGACATCTCTTCTATATGGTTCTGTTTTTCGACGTACCAGCAACTTTCTTGGGATCAGCACCAGCTTGATACTTGACTTTGACAAACGCACCGCCATCCTTGAGACGGGGGATGACCTCTGTAATCTGCACTTGCGGATGGTTTCCGATAGCCTGGCGAGCAAGACCAATGGGATCTGAGCCCCGGGATGGGTCGGCGAGGCGCCGGATGATATCTGACTGAGACGGGCTTAGCCACTCAAGTCCAAAGGCGATCTTGACCGGAAGGAAAAATGTATCTGGCAATCAGGGTCAGTATAATCGTATCATTTGAATGTAGATATAGTGAACAACAGATACATACTATTGACAAAGAATAGAGCCTCGTTGTTTCGGGCAGCTATGTGGCCTCCCCGACGATCCTCTGCAGTCTCGGCATCTTCTACGTGCTCAGATGTCGGCTTTGCACTAGATTCTTCAGTAGAAGCAGCTGTACTAGACGGCGGCGTGGCAACGGAACTATCCCATCTCACACTAGCATCGAACGGTCCTCCTCTCTGCTGCTGAACCCGAGGTCTAAGAAAAACATGTGACAGTGGTACTGCAGTAGTAATGCTTCTCTGTGATGCAAGCAACATGCGATGCTGAGTTGCCACCAAAGCTTGTGTTTGCGAGCGACGCAGGAGCATCATCTTGTTCGGTTTTCTTTGAGCTCGTATTTCGAGAGATATACTTATTTCTAAATCCGAATATTTTAGTCCATTTCGATGAAAATGAGAAAAGCAACGCAAAATAGGCTTTGTTTTGTTGATAATCAAGCCTTCACACAATTAAGGTTGAACGGAAATTTCGAAAGCTAGGAAGCTTCAGTGGAGGGGTCAATTCCGATTACAGTAACGGCTTAATTGAGCAGAGGTAGCATTTCTCTGTATGGGTAACTACGAAGCAACGACGCCACATTTTGTCCATCACCAATCATGAACTGGTATATATCTTGGTATCTTATTGTGTCTTAATCATGACCTGCTCTGGTTCTACTCTATGTCATGATGCGATTTGGCTATTTGCAGTATAAGCTAGCTTATTGCTAGCTTTTACCTCCCACTCGTTGATGTATGTACTGGCACAGGCTAAGGAACATTTTCGGACCAAGTCTATTGGCAATGCAACTAGCGGGGTCAGTTGCCCGCTAAAATTGCTTCTAGCTGATTGTTTTGAACAAAGTGAATGCCACCCAAAAAAAAAAAAAAAAAAAAAAAAAAAAAAAAAAAGAAAAGAAAAGATTGCCTAGGGGAAACCCATCTACTAGGTTTGTGCGTCTGGGGGTCTGGGGGTGTGTGTACCTTAGCAATTTTTAGTACACTTCCCATAGGAAGTTCGACTCATGGCGAAAAGTGGGGGTTCCTTCGTCCTGATTGGTCAGAGCAAAACTTACATTCCCAAAGTTTCCTACATCTGACTTTTCAAGCCTCCATGGACAAAATTTTGCAGAGTGTCGAAACCTTTTTAGACAGCAGCCTTTATTTCCTAGCTTTGCAGTAACTAGTAGCACACAGCATAAGATAAAGAACGATTTCCAATCATGTGAGAAAAGCGTTGTCTCTTTTTGTAAAAGCGCTATTGAGGATGATGTCATGATAGCTACAAATATTTTTCTGGAGCCCAAAGCACGCAATGAGACTACAAAATCCTATAGTAGGGTTGAAGACGTTACATTTAATGCCAATCAATTCTCAGTATGCCACACAGGTTCGACGACATGATGAGAGAATACTAGAGGAGCCTGAACGCCTAGCTTTGGTGGATCAACTACTCCTCCACGCTTCACTGGATTCTCAACTTGGGGATTTACTAGAGTCTCGTGCAAGGGCTTTACTAGGGACGCCTTCACATGAGTCTACCTAGTCTTCACCAGAGCCAGAAAATATCAATGTTGCCAGTGCTAATACCACTTACATGGAACATGTAACTATGCCACCTGATCAACAACAACCTGGTACAAAAAGATCCGCTTCATCTGGTGCACCAGATGAGCCTCCATCAAAGACACATTTATCTTCTAGGCCATTCTATTTCGATAATATCAGCTTGGGTATATCTAAAGGCTCTCAGGACTCTAACACCACTAACACTACTCCGAGTCACAAGATTGAAAAACTACTGTTTATTGTAGAGTACAAGGCAGCTCATACGCTCCCTCCTGCCCAACTTCGAGAAGCTCTAGACTAGCTTCCTACTTCAGATCCAGCCCTATTTTACGATAGTATCAAAGGGGGTGCCCGAACCCCTTCGAATGAACCTAGGGAGTTGAGGGATACTCGTCACTTTGTTGCTTGTGCTGTAACACAGGTATACCATTATATGATCAATTCTGGCATCCTTTATGGATACATCATAACTGGTGAATCTTTCATTTTCTTGTACATTGATAAGAAGACACCTAGTACAGTCCAGTACTATCTTTCTATCCCCAATGAAGATATCATTAGTATCCCATTTCTTGATCGGGAAGCTACCCCTATAGATACCGAGACAATTGAGACACGGATTGAAAGTATCAAGCAGACACCAATTGTTCATATTCTCACATTGATGCTTTTGTCACTTGAACAGCCGGAACTCTGTCTGAAGGATATTCAGGATACAAGGTCTCAAGTTCGTTCTCTACCAGATCTCTACGAAGATGGGGCATTAGACCAAGTTGACTCAAGCCCAAGCTTGGGACCCCATATAGCTGCCACTGGAGAGAGTGGTGATGGTGATAGTGGTGCAAGAGGTGGTAGTAGTAGTCTGGCAATTCGACCTCATGCACATGCTGCTTGTCCTCCCCTTTCTAATTACTGTACACAACAATGTCTCTATAGCTTAGTCCATGGCCTAGACCTTGACCGAACTTGCCCAAATTACCCAATCCACCTGAAAGCATCTGGGGATACTCAAGGCCAATGTCATAGCATGAAATTCTCTCAGTTTTTGGATGCTGTCAAGATTCAAATGGACGAAAATCTTGACAGTGGCTGTGAAGATCTGAAGAAACATGGTGCTGTTGGGTCCTTGGTCAAACTTACATTATACCCATATGGCTATACATTTGTTGGAAAAGGCTTTGAGAGTGAAGATTTGTGGCTGCTTCTTAGAGCTTCTTGCCTTTTCAAAACTCAGGATGCTTCAAGGAACTGCCATTCCTTCTTGTCTTGGAACTGTCATGCTGAAGATGGGAATTCCTCTGAGGCTCCATGATTATAAACAAGTTCTTTTACTTTCTTATGGTGGCGAGTCTATCAAAAAGCTGTCGGAGGAAGGCCACAACTATATTGATGAGATGGCTTCTCAAATGGAAGAATATGGTATCGAGCATGGGGATCTTGCAGAGAGAAATATTCTACAAGATCCTAAAAGCTGATGATCATTGATTTCGATTTGACTAAGATTATAGATCGGCCACCATTAAGAAAAAAATCATTTGGTGGTATTGATTCTGAGCCAGAACAATAATCTAGGAGGTTGAAAGCTCAAGTTTCAATGTGATGGAGTATAGTTATATTCTTTAGTTATTTTCCAAAAAAAAAAATTTATGTATTTTTCCTTCTTACGAAATTAGCTTGATATAGAGAAATTATTCTACCACCAGGGTTAGGTTGATATTTTTGAAAGGGGTGTACAGTATTGAACAAGAGCTACCATGAATACACAAGCATACAGGAATATTGAAAACACTGTGTTTTATGGTCCAAAGTACATTTTCAACTAAATTTGTCATCAGGTAATTGTATGTACACCGACAAGGTTATTAAAACTTATATGGGTAATGATATATGACAACGATGAACAATTTTCAATGAACAAAGAAAAAGTCCTAGAATGAAGAAATTTGAAGTCCTAAAGGCAAAATGTGTACTGAAACATATCCGGAGCATATAATACATGAGTTTCACAGCGGGTTGATGATTGAATACATAACATGAGATCCTTTCTGCTGCAAACCAATGACTATTTTCAGTATTTTGATATTTTTCACTAGGGCCTCAACATTTTTTGTGCCTTTCCTTTCCTTAGTTGTGATAAATTTTTACCTTAGGCTCTTTCTGATTGCGCCCATACGCGAAGCGGGGCGAGCAGCCATCTTTATTGTGCCCCGCCCTTACTCAAAAACAAAAGAACAAAGTGAAGAAAAAAAAAGTAGACGGCTAAAAGCTATGATTGGCTAAAAAGGCAGTTTTTTCTTTTTTTTCTTTTTTTTCTTTTTTTCTTTTCCTTTCGCCTATGCTTAGTTCGCCTAGAAAAAAGCTCGATTGATTGGCTTCAACGTAGCGCAAACTATAATGTATGCGAAAGCCTTCATAAAAAGAAGCATCACATCTTACTTGCATAATCGTTAGCCTGGGCACACGAACTTCATTGCAATTCTCAACTGAAATATTGTTTCTGCTGCAATCATCAGCAAGTCATCAAGTTATTTTGTCTAGATTGCGGAGCTGTCACCTAGTACAGCCAACAATCACCGATAAACCATCACCGTACCGTCATCTATCTCGACTATTCCCATCGTCACCATGGGTTGGTTCTGGTCAAGCAGTAAACCGGAGGCTTCCCCCGCCTCCTCTACTTCTCTATCACAACAACAACCATCTCCAACGCCATTACAAAGCCTAGCGAAACCCACAATGCTAGAGTCTGACCCTGAACTTCAGAAATTCGTCGATCTCTTTTCCGAAGCCGCATCTACAACCTCAAATTCTTCTTCCTCTTCTAGTCCACGACCAAACTTTCTTCCTCCTTTTCTCAAGGGCTCTCAACCATCCTCGGCCTCTACCTCTTCTTCTAATACCATAAATCCCGATTGTCCTCAGCAGCTTTCGACTATTGCCGAGGCCATCCTTCCTGTCGAGATGTCGTGTAGACAAGCCTTCGATTTGGCTTTCTCATGTCAGTCCTTTGGCGGTCAGTGGACTTCTGTATATCGTAATGGGGAGATGCGTTCCTGTGGAGGTCTTTGGAATGACTTCTGGTTTTGCATGCGTCATAATAACTCCTCTGGACCCGTAACGGAAAATCTCGTTCGGGGCCACTATCGCTCCAAGGAATGGGAAAAGTACTACGCCAATGGAAAGAAAAGCTCTGAAGATGTCTGGCAGAGCAGAGAAGAGAGAGTCCCTGTTGGTACTGCCTTCCAAACACCAGTTCCCAGTTTTGACGAAGAGTAATAAAGCTCCATGCTTCACAGCCTATATCTATCATGTATCATCATATCTGTAAATTAGAATACTATCACATAACATACTGAAACCATCATTGTAATTACAATAGCAAGTCGCTCATAATCAACTTTCACTTTACTAAACCTCAAGGGATACTTTAAAATAAGTTTATACTGGACTCAATTCTTTCCCCTCCCTAGGGGTAAAACTAAAGTACAATGACCAAGAACCAATTCTTGGTGTTTTTCTGACCCAGTGAATAATTAAAAAAATGTAAAACCAGAAAACAAGACCTCAATACCATGAACACTAAACATATGAAAAAGAAAAGAAGAAAAAAAAGAGAAGAAAAAAAAGAGAAGAAAAAGCGTCTAAAGTCATCACGCCCAACCAGACACCTTAACAGTCAACAAAGCTCGAAGAAAAATCTCAGGAGATCGTCGTGATCCTTCAGAGCCGAGTAGACATATCAAAAGGGCAGTGGGAAAATAGCTTATCCAAAAGGAGAAAGTATTTAGTCGACCTCCTCGACGGTGGGGCCATCATCGTGGGTAGCACCAGGGGCGCCACCAGCACCGGGGAAACCGGCACCGGGAGCACCGCCTGGGGGACCAGCAGAGCCGTAAAACTTCATCATGATGGGATTGGCAACAGCCTCCAGCTCCTTCTGCTTGTCCTCGTACTCCTCACGGGTAGCCTGCTGGGACTCGTCGAGCCAAGAGACAACCTTGTCGACCTCGGTCTTCAGGGTCTCCTTATCAGCGGCATCCAGCTTCTCATCGACCTTGGAGTCGGAGATGGTGTTGCGCAGAGAGTAAGCGTACGACTCAAGACCGTTCTTGGCGGCGACACGGCGAGCCTCAGCTTCATCCTCCTCCTTGTACTTCTCGGCCTCGGAAAGCATGCGCTCGATATCCTCCTTGGACAGACGCCCCTTGTCGTTGGTGATGACAATCTTGTTGGACTTGCCGGTACCCTTCTCCAGAGCGGAGACGTTCATGATACCGTTGGCGTCCAGGTCGAAAGTGACCTCAATCTGGGGGACACCGCGAGGAGCGGGAGGAATGCCGGTAAGCTCAAACTTACCAAGCAGGTTGTTGTCCTTGGTGCGCTGGCGCTCACCCTCGTAGACCTGGATCAGAACACCGGGCTGGTTGTCGGAGAAGGTAGAGAAGACCTCGGACTTCTTGGTGGGGATGGTGGTGTTACGGGGAATCAACTTGGTCATCATACCACCGGCAGTCTCGATACCCAGAGACAAAGGAGCAACATCCAGCAGCAGGATCTCGCTGGTGGTCTTGTTGGAGGTGTCACCAGACAGAATGGCAGCCTGGACAGCGGCACCGTAGGCAACGGCCTCATCGGGGTTGATGCTCTTGTTGGGCTCCTTTCCGTTGAAGTAGTCGGAGATGAGCTTCTGAATGCGGGGAATACGGGTGGAACCACCGACCAGGACGATCTCGTGAACCAGGGACTTGTCAATCTTGGCATCCGTCAGGACACGGTCGACGGGCTGCAGAGTGGAGCGGAAAAGATCCTGGCACAGCTCCTCGAAACGGGCACGAGTGATGGAGGTGTAGAAATCGATACCCTCGAACAGAGAATCGATCTCAATGGAGGTCTGGGCAGACGAAGACAGAGTGCGCTTGGCACGCTCGCAAGCAGTGCGAAGACGACGCAGAGCACGAGCGTTGGAGGACAGGTCCTTCTTGTGCTTACGCTTGAACTCGTTGACGAAGTGCTGAACCAGACGGTTGTCGAAACTAAATGAGTTGACATGTTAGTTGTTGTAATTTGATTGGCCAAAAGTCAACAAGGGTGGGTTGATGGAATAAGTTTGCTGTAAGTTGGTGGATCCCAAGAAACAACAAGCCAAATTGCAGGGGGGGGGGTGATTGTCAGAAAAGGGAAAAAAAAATAAGACTTACTCTTCGCCACCCAGGTGGGTGTCACCGGCAGTAGACTTGACCTCGAAGATACCATCCTCAATGGTCAGCAGAGAGACATCGAAAGTACCACCACCCAGATCGAAGATCAGGACGTTGCGCTCACCCTCGACTTTCTTGTCAAGACCGTAGGCGATGGCAGCGGCAGTAGGCTCGTTGATGATACGCAGAACGTTCAGACCGGCAATAAGACCGGAGTCCTTGGTAGCCTGGCGCTGAGAGTCGTTGAAGTAGGCAGGAACAGTGATAACAGCGTTGTTAACGGTGGTACCAAGGTAGGACTCAGCGGTCTCTCGCATCTTGATCAGGACCATAGAGGAGATCTCTTCAGGGGTGAACTGCTTGGTCTCACCCTTGAACTCAACCTCAATGATGGGCTTGCCAGCACGCTATAAGAACAGTTAGCATCTTGTTTGTAACATAGGAGGGGAGGAGGTCGCGGAGGCTTAATAACTTACGTCCACGATGTCGAAGGGGAAGTGCTTCATGTCAGCCTGAACCTCGGCGTCGGTGAACTTGCGACCAATCAGACGCTTGGCGTCGAAGACGGTGTTCTTGGGGTTCATGGCGACCTGGTTCTTGGCGGCATCACCGATCAGACGCTCGGTGTCAGTGAAGGCGACTGTATAAAGCAGAAGTAGTTAGCATATGTTGTTAAAAGCCCTTGAAAACCCACCAAGCTAGAAAGTCGCAGAGAACAGAGGCGAGGAGAAAGAAGACATACCGAAGGAGGGGGTGGTACGGTTACCCTGCTCGTTGGCGATAACATCGCAACGGTCATCACGGTAGATGGCAACGCAGGAGTACGTGGTACCCAGATCAATACCAACAGCGGGAGCCATGGTGAATGGGAGTGTATATGTGTGTAGAGAAGATTGTGTGTGGGAGAGATGGGTATCAAAGAAAAGAAAAGAGAATCAATGTAAACAGTCGTGGAGCAGGATAAGGCTCTCTATTTATTTCGGGGGAAAATTTGTGTAGTGTGCGGAGTTAGTTGTGTAAGAGTGGGTTTGTTTTGGTCTGGGGGGAGAAGAGGAATAGCAACGGAGGAAGGAAGACTGAAGAGGGTTTTGTATTGGTGTTGATTTGGAGGGGGGCGTGTTGGCAAATAGCGTTATTACTGAGAAAGTGCTACGAGAGAAGGCAAAAGAAGGCGCAAGAGAGAGTAAGAACGGGCAGAATGGCGGGGCCAGAGAACCTAAAAGGGTGTGAGAGAAGCTGCCCGAATGAGCTGCCCCGCGCAAGAACCTTCGATCTAGTTCGATGCTGTTCCAAGCTCCCCACTATGCCTGCCAAACCATGGAAACCAACAACCAACCAAGCCAACGCCTGGCTCCAGCAGAGCATAGCACTCTCTAGAACCTAATTCGCATTTTGTTTTACTCAGCCTTTTTATAGAGTATTTTCTTTGTTGATACTGTGCCGGTTTTACGATTATTTTCTTATTTGTAATTAATTTTATGAAGCTATTATACGACAATTGAGTATTCGAGTTTTGTCCATCTGGTTCTGTATGTAAAAAAGCTTGCTCCTACTACGTCAGTTTTTCTTGTCCTTGCTCAATTCAGCCTCATTCATTCTAGTTATTTTTGTTCTTTTGACTATAGAAGCTAGTAGAGCTCTCTCGTTTAGCTTACCCAAAGCTAAGGGAAGGGAAGGTACGCGCTGTGCCGTTTACCAATTTTAGTGCCAGGGCCGGTGCCAACTTTCCATTGTACCCGGTGCACGATTCTAGTTTGCTCTGTTTTTGGATAGATAGATAAAAAGAGGGTTCCATGTAGTACGCTCACTTTCCATACTTTGCTGTTTAGGCTGCTGTCATTGGTGGGCTAGCCAGGGGTTGATGTACACTATGTCAGCAGCCATCTTGGCTTATAAAAAGCAAGTACCAATTATCAAGTTGAACCGGCTAAATTCTGCGAGAACTTTGTATACATATGTATGTAGTTATAATGGTTGCTTTGTTACTTTCTGCCTTTCGGCTTAGTCAAGATGGAAACGGACGGCTGGAAAAGGGCGTGACAGCAATGCCTGTAAGGGATCCGGCGGCAAATGGTTCTTGTGTCTTTCTGTCTTGATTTCGCAACCTGCTAACTTATGCCGGAAAGCGATAGTAGGTTCTGGAATCGTGTCTCGACTATTTTCTTATCGAAGGTTCCCGGACCTTCCACCCTCGCTAAATAGAGTAGTCTTTCACCAAGATAGTCATGACGATGACGATGACGATGATGATGATTATTGCTAGGCTCGGGTCAACGTTGGGCTACTATAGTAGCCATAGATGATATGGCCAGTATGTCCAGCCGATAGCAAAGAGTAGCCCAGTCATTCCGCACCTATTCCAGGTCACATCCACATCCGCACCAAAATCAGAGCACCAAATTGGAGCGGCCCATCAGTTGTGTTGATAGTGGGGCATCGGCTGCAGAAACACCGTCTCGTCTTCAGTCAACAACGCAAGGTTTTGGATCTGCTTTCAAGATGCGGGAGCGGAAGCGTGCCAATGCGAGATGTGGCTAATGTATCTATGTATATATATCCGTTCTATGTATTGTGTATGTATGTGGCTATCGGTATGTGTACTAGTTACTCATTAACTATTTATTCATTAGTACACTACTATATAAGATACACTAGTTGCGTTCTATGTGTAATTATAACAACACTTAGGTACTCTACATAGCTTACTTAACCTTTTTCCATCACGGACGACAGACAGCAAAAAAATAACAAAAATTATGCTTTATCCATGCATCTGCTGGGGCCAATCCTTCATCCCACTTCTTCACTCTTTCCATTTTATGAGATCCTGCGTCGGGCTACCGATGAAATATGCAATGAGGCTGTGGCGGGATTGCAGGCTGTCAGTAGCTGGGATTGCTTGCGCTGCCTCGCTTCACTTAGTTTCTTTCTGCTTCTGTTGTCTCTTGCGTCTAAATTCTAGTGTATCAGGTGTTTTAAATGTCGCCGGTTTGGTCGTTGAACCACAGCGCTTGTTGTTGCAATATTGGGCGGCGTCCCACGACAATAGAATAGAATTATTATTGATACGAATCAAACCTTTTTTTATTTCTGTATATTGCTTGGTTGTGTGGTAAGACAAGGCTGGAGCTGAGTTAATTCTGGTGCTTGCTGGTCAGGCACGCAATTGATGAAACTTGTCGCTAGTTCTACAAAGTTTACAAGTTTGGGATTGATGGCCGCGTGCAGCTTAGTAAGCACTTTAACCCATCTTAGTGTACGGCTCGTGTGCGTTATGTTTAACCCTTCCAAACCCTTACCATCAATGAGATCACGAATAACAGTGCTGTGCAAACACCACGAAATTTGTAAGGTCGTGCAATGTGGTGATGAATCTAGATTAAGAAGACTAATATTGCAAGATAGTTAGGTCTCAAATACAAAATAAAATCGTAGAATTGTAGTTTGATGCTTGTTTCATGAGCTGCTAAGTGAAATTCCCATTCCTTTTGCACTGAATAACTTACCCCGGTGATGCTAAGTTCATACCTAGACAAGCTTACCAAAGACGAGCCATCGATTGCTGTTGACGACACCGTTCATTTAACTATAACTTAATCATCACTGACCGCCATCATTCATCAAAGCCTATAGCTTTCCAGACTCTCATCGGAAGTAACAAATCTCTATCACAATCAACGTCGGCATGAGTCATCCGAAACAATCAAAGCTTGTCTCTTCTGAAATTGTCGACATTGATTTTACACTACGCCGGCAGTTCAATAAGACTTCTTTTCGGTACGTGCCGCAAATCTCGCCATCCTCCCATTTGATGCCAAACAAGACAGCTTAAGATCGATGATGTTATAACATAGATAGACTACAAGCTGAATATATCGCTGTTTACGAGAACTAACTAGTACATATGTATATCTTCACACCTTATCTAGACCACCACAACGAGAAATTATCGAAGCAGCTCTTAGTGGCCATGATGTCTATGTTCAGGCCGCCACATCGTTTGGCAAAAGCCTATGTTTTCAACTTCCCGCCGTCGTAAATGAAGGCAGTACGTACCATCCTCAGTACTATAAGCCTATGGTGTCCAATATATGCGGCTAATGCTAGATCTACCATTCGTCCGGCGCGTACAGTCACAATCGTAGTGTCACCGCTCCTCAGTCTTATGGTGCGTAAACATCCCTTCCCCCCGCCCTCCCCCTTCCAAAAGTCCCCTCTTTATATTGGGTTGCCTGCATGAAGAGTATCAAGATTCTCCATGCCCCCCCCAACATCAATATTGGGATGTCCCATTAACTCTCTCTTCTCTTGTCTCCTACATGACTTCTGGCCCCGCTATAGGCTTTACGTGCCTTGCATAAAGCCGAGCCACTTCAGCCTCAAGAGGATTGCATTCCCCTTCCTCTGTGCCTTTCCCACTCGTTTCCCTCTTGTATCAGTTTAGCTTAGATGGACTGACCAGTAGACGAAAGGACCGAAGCGGTGTAAAGCCGGCGACGTCCACATAGATGGCTTTTCTCTATAGTAGATGAACCAAGTAGAAGCTCTCCAAGCCGCCGGGATCAACGCCCGCTCACTTAACTCCAACACTACCGCCGAGGAACGCACTCGAATTCTCCGTGATCTCGCGTCCGGCCACCCCCGTACTAAATTGCTCTATGTGACCCCCGAACTATGCGGGACCGAACGCTTCCGCGAGCGTCTCCAAATCGTACATAAACAGCGTGAGCTTGCTCGTATAGCCATCGACGAAGCCCATTGCATTTCCGAATGGGGCCATGACTTCCGCCGGGACTTTACACGACTAAGCTGGTTCCGCTCAACGTTTGATGATGTTCCAATTATGTGCTTGACGGCAACCGCCAATACTCGTATCAGCAGTGATATTCTACGTGTGCTAGGCATAGACACCAATCCCGATCGTCTACAGCGGTTTGCACTTAGCGCATATCGTCCGAATTTACATCTTGAAGTGCGGTATACGAGCGATGAAGGCGATAACCGCCTCGATAACTTCGTCAAGTGGATACGCGGCGTCCACGATCGGCGGCGTCAGCCAGGCCGAGTTGAAGAACTTCAAGGTTCACGTGTTGAAAATGTCAGCGGTATCATCTACACCATGTCCCGCAACGAATGCGAGAGTCTGTCCGCCCAGCTCCGGGAACAGGGACTCGGTGCTCGTCCATTCCACGCCCGGTTATCAACTGATGCCAAAGAAGACACACTGTCACGTTGGATCAACAACGAAGAAGGCTACGACATCATTGTGGCCACTACAGCCTTCGGCATGGGAATCGATAAGGACAATGTGCGCTTCGTAATCCACTGGCGTCTACCCAAGTCCTTCGAAGGATATTATCAGGAAGTCGGCCGTGCTGGACGTGACGGTAAAGCTAGCTACTGTTTCTTGTACTATAGTCGCGAGGACTTTGAACGTGTACACCGCATGGTACGCAACGAGGGTGGCGGCGGAGGTCAAAATATGGAAGCCAGACTTAAAAGTCTTCAGGCGCTATCTCTCTTTTGCGAAGAAACTGGTAAATGCCGCCATGCTCAGATCTGCAAGTACTTTGGTGAAGTAGAAGTTCCTGATTGCGATTATGCATGTGACTGGCACAAGGATGCCAACGATTTGCGAAAGCGTTTCCGTCGTGGTTTAGCAAGCCAGGAATGGGTTAGTACTCAGGCAGAAAACCTTCAATACGGAGACTACTATGATTGATATGATTTCATTCTTCTGTTGCCTTGATATATGGCAACACTTCTACGTGTGTATCAGAAGTACGCTTAAGTCATCTGTATATTGATATACGATATGTCATTAATCGACTCTATCTTCAATATACTATAAAGAAGAATCACTATCGCTATTAAAGCAAAGACTTAGGATTGTCGTGAACAATCAAAGTGCCCAGAGTTGCCCTCCAGTGCCCTCATTTAGGATATGTTTGTTGCGCGCTTTGTATACCCTCATCAACAAAAAACAAGACGCCACGCCTACGCCCAGCAGAAGCATATTTATCTGATGTGTTACGTTGTCACTCTAGACCCCATGATCAGAATACACCCACGCGCCAGCAAATTGCGCTGGAGATCCAATGCTGACGTTGAGGGCTATAGCAAAACCCTGGGCGGATGTCGAGCGAAGGTTTGCTGAAAGCCAGCCTAGCAGGATAGGAAAGGTTGCAAATGAGCCTACAGCGGCTAACGTAAGACCTGCATATTGAGAACACCACTAGTATTCTGGAGTGTAGCTCATCAAGCTGAAACCAGAGATGCCAAAAAGCATCAGCCACACTGATATTGACCCTCGCTCATTGATTCTGTCAGACCAATTTGCACATAATAATGTGACACCAAATGCGGTAACATCTACTTTTAAGTTAGTGGATAGAGTTTCTCGATATTGTGTATACGGCCATTATGATGATCTTACATATTGGCACTGTCATCAGCTGGGCTTGCCAGGACTTATATCCCATGCGGTATATCAAAGACGGTGCGTATACCGACAGACTAGAAAAGGGACAAGCTTTCGCAAAGTATAATAGATAATGAACATAAAGACGCCAATCTAAAAGGACATCTCGGATATCACGTAAAGATATGTTTTTTTCAGATGCATTCGAGGAATGATCAACGAGGCGTATCTTCGCAAGCGACCGCTCGTACTTGCTGAGGAATCGGCTTCGATCAGGATAACTTGGGAGGATAAATGGAATCACAAATGCTAGTATGATTGTAGGTAGTCCCTCAAAGGCAAATACTATACATAATACTTGTTAGTAAGAGTAAAAAGGCTCGATATTCTATATATATTTCTTACACCAGCGCCAGCCTGAGAGTTGATATGCCTGGTCTAGTTTCGCTATTGTTGATGCAATAAAGCCACTGAATGCACCGGCTAGTGTTGCCATGGAGAATATGATAGCTAGCCGGAAAGATCGTTCTTCGGGTCGATACTAGAACGAGATATAGTAGACCAATCCGGGAGCAAGGCCCGCTTCAAATGCTCCTAGAAGCAATCTCAAAGCCAAAACTTGCGCCTCGGAACGAACAAAGGTCATCATAAATGACGAGATTCCCCATCCCAGCATAAGCAATGCAAACCAGATAGAAGGTCCGATGGCTTTGAGGAAATGGTTTGAAGGGATCTCACAAATCGTATAGGTGATAAAGAAGAAGCCAACAGCATTGACAAATGTCGAGTTGGTGAGTCTCAGCTCGGTTGCCATGTCATGGCCCTGGTCAGCATTCATGACTTTGGCATTGCCAATATTTGTTCGGTCTATAAAAGCAAGAAAATACATAGTAGCACATATCGGCAAGATTCGCTAGTCTTGTTTACGGATAAGCTGCTGAGCTTCTGAAGGTTCGGACTTATCATCAAATAGTTGAGTCAAGGCGCTATGGCGGAAATAAGGACGCCATCCAATAACTTCTGGGGTGTTGGTGATATTGTCCACCGGATGGCTGTCCATACTGTCCATCGAGTCTGTGTCGTATTCCTGAGGTGGTTAGTTAGCAGATATTAGAGACTACCAGATCTCCAAAAGATAAGATATAGTGTAAGCTTTATCGATATGTTGCACATACAGATTCTGACTCAAAATACTCACTAGATCCGTTTGATTCTACGGGCACTAGATCGTCAAAGAGCATATCAATTTGAGTATTGCTAGAGCCGAGACTCAAGTTCTCACTTGAAGTTCGCGATGAGTTATCAATTGAGAGAGACCGGGGTATCTCTAACTCTGCAAATAGGAAATCTAAGTAATAATCGAAATCATCTATGGCATCATCCATGGTATTCATGGTTCATGGGAATAATTCATATAGATAGTAAAATACAATAAAACAAGTGTGGTTGGATCAAAGGGTGCAAGTGAAGCTATCTGTAATGTATGATGGACAAGGATAAGGACCAAACAAGAAGATTCCAATGGTGGTGGTTATTGATTTCATATATTATGTGGTTTGTTATTATGTGCTACTAGATACAACTTATGTATGTATCGAACCAAAATAGCAACTACATACAGTACTGGAAGCGATAACCAATAACCCTAAAACCCTAGTGTATGTTTTGGGACAAGTGTAGTACTACAGATGTACGCGGTCAATGGGTTGAAAATAAAATAAAAACTAAACAAGTAAGGACTAAATATTTTTTTGTGCGTGACACATACTTGGTGAACATTATGATACCTTCATATATTTTTCATTATTATTCAATGAAGCGAAGACATCAATAGTGTGATTTGCGCAATGGTGGAAACCATGAGGAATCAAGTGTCTTTTAAATTAGGGGCTTAAGGAGAATCTACAGATTAGTCATTCGAAGTACACAAGTTTCAATTTCAATGGTAGAAGTGTTCATGAAAAACGTAGAGTCACTGTAAATTCAACCGTTCTTTGGCAGTTGAAGTCAAACTAGATACTGGGGATAACCGCTAGAGATAAAATGTGAATGTGACTGGTGATCGAAGACGAATCATTGGGTGACGAGAACGCAAGACATGTTGGCAGATGGATAATAGTGTCGGATGTGCTACTAGGAGATTCTTAGAGAGGGGGCCCATACGAGGAATTGGCGGTTGAAGCAAAGCAAGGAAGCAAGTCGAAACATCAGTAGCAGCAGGATCAGATCAAGATCATGGCCCTGGGGGGGGAGGAGGGGCCAAGAGAATTACATATAAAGATATTGGAAGATCCAGATATAAACATAGAGAGACACGGAGGGTCCAAAAGCTCGCCCTTGAAAAGAGACTATTCTACAGAGATGAAAGTGGGAGATCTATAGCAAGCCCATTAAAGACTTGACTTGATTTTCACTACTAGACGGGGAGTTGTAGAGTAGAGGAGATAAGGAGGCAAACATGCTGGATTTTTTCTCCAAACAGGTAAACAAACAAAGCGCTTGGCTATTTTCCGTCTTGACCCCTTGTGTATTGTGTCAATCGATCGTAGACGACATAAAATAACGGGTGAGAATAACGGGTCTTGCGGCGCAAAGCCTTGGTTCTGTATCATTGATAAGACGGTAGCTATTATGATTATTAGACCGGGATAGCAGCCAAGAATGATATCTGTATACGACTGTACATGTAGCTGTTGTATGTAGTTGTATGTTACGAGAGATGAGATAGAGACTGCTAGCAACATTATCTTGTATGTCATCGCCTAATTGCGGTTGTAGGGCCCTGTATTTTGGTAGTCTTCTAGAGGGTTTCCAGCGGGTTTCTAGCAGTGTACGACAATACATTCTATGGGCTTCCAAGGCCCTGGCGCAGGACCATATTTCCAAGTTTAGAGTTTCGGTTTTTTTTTCTTCATAGTAAATAAAGCCCTGGTGGTACAATATTCTTATGACTTATTCAAGAAGCCGAGAAAAGATAAAAAAAAAAAAGAAAACGATAGAGGAGCACTGGGCAACGATGAATATAACCTTGAAACACAGCTTGTCTAGGCGGCGGCCGGGGCCTGATGCCGGGTCCTGAGCATCAAGATGACACTATTTGATTTCAGCGCTTGAGGCAAAAGTCAAGATGAAAAAAGGGAAAATCTTATTTTTGTAGACACCTGAATCACATCATATTGTAGAGACAGACATAGTTACACTTGAAATTGCGATGACCAGCAAAGATGAGGTTACGGAGACTTTGGGTTTCAGAGACAGAAAACGGTGCTAGACGGTGCTATAGTACATGGTTGGTAGTGCTGGACGCAACGCTAAGAAGTGGCTGAAATCTCAAATTAGGTGGTGGGTTCTAGGCGGTGGGCACTAGAAGCCCGCTGAAAGCCCGATTACTTCTCGCTTGTAGTAGCAGTTTTTATGGCTTTATGGCTTTACGAACAGGGTTGTTTTCCTTGTTTCTGCTCTGCTTAGTATCTCGTTCTTGGTTTTTGCATAGACGCTATCTTTGACTTTCAATCGTGCTATTCTCGTTATCCTTTCTTTCTTGTTATTTATGCCCTTTTTGCTCTTTTCTTTTCTTGTTCTTTTCAAAGTCGATGCCAGAGGTGGCCCGACATATAGATTGAAGACTGTTCTGTCCTGATGAGAATATAGATATACTTTACCTACCTTAACCAATGACTAAGCCGAAGAAATTCAAAGACGACCAACACAACAAACACCACATAATAATCATAGACACAACACACCACAACCGCTTCCTCGCGCCTCCGGCAATACAAATCGGAATCCTGAGCCTGTGATTGCCGTTTGCACTACACAAAGTAGAACAGCAGACGAACATCGTACAAACCCGCCTCAAACCCGACGCTAGATCGGCCGTCCTCCTTGTTTACACCGCAAGCAGACAAGCACTACTTGGTATCTCTGCTTGAAGTGCGGCTCGTACGGCGACTACTAGCGCCGCTTCTGTTTAAGGGCTAGTCAGCCTTGTCGATCTACTCCCGTCGTCCCCTCTCACGAACCTCGTCTCTCACTGCGTCTGATACCATCTCGACCGAGTGCATATCTCTCCTCACCCTCCTCCCCATGGAGCGTCCCTCGGGGCCATTGGGCGCTGCCCCGCAGCATCGAGGCCTTCCCGAAAACCCGGCTCATGCCCTGCGCCGCCTACCGCCGCCTAAGATTCCGCAAGTGCCTCCGATCCCTGCCAACTTGAGAGGCGCCATGCCTGTGAACTACTCTCAACAACAGCAACCACAGCAGCCTCGGACCACTCCCCCCACGCCAACAGCCGAACAGGTCCTCAATCTGGCCCGAATCGCTCTGGAAAATGCCCTCCGTGATAACGCCACTGCCGGCGCAAACTCGATTGGCTCCGAGATCAAGGCCGGAGTCACCATCGATCTAAGTCGTCACAACATTCGTGAATTACCCGAAGAAATCGTCGACATTGTGAACTATGATCTCGAGAGGTGAGAAATCTCGCTGAACCTCCCTATCCATGGGTAGTAATGGCACGAACTGTTGACTGACATGACGTTTACAATGCAGACTAGCCTTATCACACAACTCCCTGACGTCGTTCCCTGCGAGCTTCATAGAGTGCTCTTCGCTGAGATATCTCAACATCCGCAACAACCAGATAAAAGAGTTCCCAATAACTGTACGTTAGCACTTAGTAAACCCCCCACGCATATATCGTGTCGATTGCTGAACGCTGACTAACCCGTGTTTGTGTCTAGATCTGTAATATCAAGTCACTCGAGATCCTCGATCTCGGCCGCAACAAACTACGAGCCCTCCCACAGGAAATAGTCTCACTTTCGTCTCTCAAGGTGCTTGCTCTGCAAAGAAATCGCATTCAGGAACTTCCTCTGTGCCTCGCCGACATGATGTCTCTACAGGTTCTTAAGCTGGAAGATAACCCATTGACATTTCCACCGCCAGAAGTCATGCAGCCAGTACTTGCTCGCGAAACCGGTGACCATGAAGTGGCTGTAACCCTACATATCAAGAAATATCTGCGCCAGCGTCTCATGAGTGGCCGCATTGAAATCGAACTGACCGGCGACGAGTCTAGTGAAGGCACTGAGACGCCCCGTAACCATATTCGGAGAGTTGCTAGTGGCCGCTTTCCCATTAAGGTCAACGGTAGTGATGTGCCTGATGTTCGCTCACCTAATGGTCGTCCAGCTCCTCCGATGCCCTCACGCTCGCATTACCGTGGCTTGTCCCAGCAAAGTACAGCCGTAAGACGACCCGGTATCATGCCTCTAACCATTGGAAACCCCAGTGAACGTCTCCGAAGCAACTCAGAAGCCGCCCAGCGCATCATGCCTGAGCGCCCAGAAAGCAGAAATCGCCGTATGGCCATGCTGCCGAAGAAAACTGAACTCACCACACTTGACGAAAACCAGGCGGGCGCCAATAACCGCTTCAGCCACTATCGCGGCCTGAGCCATGGCTCGGCTATGCAACAAGGCAACTCTACTGGCAAAAGCCCTAGCCCATCGAGCCCTGGAGACCCTCATTTGCAGCGGCCCATCTACGTCAGGCGTCTTTCTATTCTGCCTGAACGCCGTCGCGAGTCTAAGTACTTTGATCCCGTAGTGGAAGCAGCTAAGGGCATCTTATACTCTGTGTTCCAGGTACACCCAACTATACAAATGCTCATGAGTTTAACCGGCGACGGTACGGCGAAGCGCTCAACCCTCGAGATCGTCTTCTACAACACCAACTCGCATGTCGAAGAGCTTGAGCAGGAGATCCAAAAGCATGATCCCGCAAACCATGATGACACCTACTCTTCCGGCGAGAACGAAAATGTCTTTCGCGCTTGCCAAGCCCTTGTTGGCGCCTATATCCACGTATGTGGCCTGCTCACCGAGAACATTGACAGCTTTGTTGATAACGGCGATCCTCGATATATCAGAACCCTGCTTGTTATGTTATACAACAGTATTATGGAGTTGCGTGTTACCTTAAGCACCATATCTCCTCATGGAGCATCATACTCGACTATTGCATCTACAGCCTCCGCATCAACTCGTACCTACGCCTCCTCGATGAATACGGTCATGTCAGCTTCGACCATGGCAACATCCACATCTTCGTTACGACCAGCCATTGACCAAACAATACGCCCCATCCCGTCCCAGTCACGTGCCTCATCTCGCGATGCTGCTATGACGCCAACAGCTGAGCGGCCTGGCGCCTGGCCGAGAAGACCAGCCGGACCACTTCAAAACCCATCGGCGTTACGCGTAACAACTGACATGCCGTATGGCCAGAACGGATCTAGCCGCAACAACTCAATGCAAATGTCGATGTCGACTCCTCGCTCTGGAGAGTCGTTTGCGTCCAGCAACGCTTCCGGCGGTAGAACCGCTATCGACTATAGCGAAGAAGACAAGCAGTTTGAGGCCATATTCACTAGTCTCACTAACTCTACTAACCTGGTGCTATCAATTCTACCAGGCCTCAACACACAGTTCAGCTTCGGCCTACGTAATTCCACGACGCAGAGAGCTCGTGAAGAGGTTCTCCGTGCCTGGAAGATATTGACAGATAAGACTAGCAACGTTATTCGCCAGACGGAGATGCTCAAGTCGCGCATGTCCAAGATCAAGCTCAAGGATCCAACGAACCGCACGCAAACATCCTTCTGGAGCCTTTGTAACAACTTCTTCGAGGCGTGGCACGATTTTGGAGCACACCTTAAGTCCGAAGGGTCCAAGATCTCCTTGGGCACAGATCACCTGCTTCGCCTGCGACCAATCCACCATGGTGTCAAAGACTCGGTCGATAGAATCCATCGGTCTCCGTGGGGATATTTCTTGCGGCCGACGCCTGCCCCAGCCGGTATTATGAGTCCCATGTCATCGATGCATTCGCACAATAATAGTAATGTTAGCAATGGTAGTAACATGAGTGCGGTCAGCGCCATGAACGGGCTCCCGATGCCCGTGGCTCCGCAACTAATGGGTCGTCCAGCTACCCCCCAAAGCGCCTCATTCTCTGGGGCCTTCAACGGCGGCGTCTTTGAGCGAGCCGACGCGCTACTACAGTATGGCGGCCTGGGCATGCCTCTCCGACAGGGCTCGTTCTCACACCTGGCACAGTCATCCGCTGGCGGCAGCAACGTGTCGACGGTGTCCATGGACGAGATTGGTAGCATCAACAGCATGGTAGGCCCGGACAATAACGGAATCGGCAACGGAATGGCTGGCATAATGAGCCCAACTCCTGGAGTCGGTCACGGCCGGATGAACAATGGAAAGGCCGTTTTCTAGATGAATGGCCTCAAAGCGGCATCCGGCCGGCGTTTCCGGTCAACCAAGTCGACGCTCAAAAAGATTACAGGTGTTAGCTGTTGATGAATTTTTCTTAATTTTTCCGCTCTCCTTTTCTTACATTTAATGTTTGTACGTATGAGTTTCCCCAAGCGAGCACTTTGCTGTTTTTTTTTCTTTTTCCTTCTTCTATCTTCACTACATATTTCTGTATCTCTCCTCTACACTAGCATTCTCGCCGCACATATTTTGAGTTCACTATCTCTTCTTTGTTCTTACGGTCGTCACGTGCCTCTGCATATCTAGACAAAGTACAGGCGTTTGTCTTTTTTGTTCATTATTACATCAAGTTCCCTATTTCATTATTTTTTTCGTCACGTTGAAGGGAAAATGCTAAAATGGTTGAAAGAATATACTGAGTTTTCTTTTCTTATTTCTATAACTTGCATATATATGTATATTGAGATATGTTCTTCCTATTTTAGTATTGTTTCTTCTTCTCTTGATTAACTGTTATGTAAATTTTTTTATACAATCTTATCGTACTTCTTGATGTAATGAATCAGATAATATCAACGGGATCTAGTTGTTTTTATTGTCGTATATTCCATATCGATGCTCTACTATTAATATATAAGTAAACTATAGTCAAACATAGAAGATACCGTCGAGAGACAGAAACTTGGCGCAGGGTATCACTAGTACAGCATGTATACAGCATCTACATAGTAAGATAACCTGTATCTATCAGTTGTATATAATACTGTTCAGAAGGGACGTTGGAGCCCCATTTTCCTGCATGATACAATGCAGACTTGCATTATAGAAGAAAAAATGAAGAAAGGGGGCTTCGATACATTGCATGTACAGATATTCGCTTGAATTGACCTTGTATATCTTCCCTTGACTAGATCCAAGAAAAGATAACAGCGTATTATTCCCTAGAAGAAGATGGAAATAAAAAAAAAAGGGGGGGGGGGGGGGCGTATTCAGTACCACAAAGTGGCTTGAAGATGAGCTGCATATGAGACCAAGCAATACTCTACTAATACACTTCAAAGTAGGGTCTCCCCTACTACAAGTGACTATACAGATTCAGTTTTATCCCAACCAAATCCCTTATGCAGGCTGTTCTAGAGGCTATGAAGGGAAAATAGAATAGGAAGAAAAGATAACTGAAAGTAGTGCAAACCTAGCCCATCAAAGACATTTTTTATCCTCTCTGAGCCACGATGATCTTAGGAAGCACAACAAAAACAAGAACTCAATATAGTGTCTCCATTTTCATATATAAAAAAAACCCCAATATGTAGATTAGGATATAATAGTTCATTTTACCTTTGTGTAACCCCGTAATTCTGTTTTGACTTGAACGAGTTTTTGTTCTATGTATAGCCGAAGCCAAAAACGAGCGAAACAAAGAAGTGAACAAAGGACAACAGTGAAGAAAATCCGAAGTGAAATCGTGATAGTCTCACCGGCTAGATCACTTCCTTCCTCTTTTGTTTACTTACTGAAATCACGTGCCTGTAACTATCAAAAACACAACTCCCTCTTTTATTTTTACTTTGTTTACCATTCCTTATTTTTTGAGCACTCATAGTTCAATTATCCAGATCGAAGTAGAGAAAAAGAGAAGAAAAAAGAACCTCCTTGTGCAATCGTGCGGCGAGGACGACATAGCGGGTTGTCCTTCTTATTTTACCCGTTAGTTCTTACGATAGTACCAAGGATAACAATGGATGTTTAACCAACCAGAGAAACAGACTCTCGAGTTGGAGAAACTTATCTTTGAGCTCAACTTATCGTGCTCAAATTAACAGGCTACAGTGCTGATTTTTTAGAGTCAACTTCTACATCTGATAGGCTAGAAGAGAAGACGGAGAACAAACCTCATGTATACTAATCTTATAAACCTGGGCGCATATATGTACTGATCCGGAGCTTTCATTGCCTTCGTACCGGCTATTCCTCGTTTTTGTCGACCAGGCGCCTGCATTTATCCGTTATCTTATGGTTGTCGTGTTGGTTGCTAAATCTAAAGGTTGTATTCGAGCCCGCCTCCATTTTCTTATAGACGCACGTTGCTCTTTTATCGAGTAGTTCGTTCGTTGTTCTGCCCCGCACAGCTCTTGTCTCTTTTATGTTAGTCCTGAATATCTTGCCTCTGTGGTCTGATTTATGTGACATAGAGCTCATCTACAAAATCCGGCTTCTATCACATCTTGGGCTACACCATATATCTCTCACTTGCTTCTGCTCAATTCACTTATTCTCGCCAGGCCAAGTAGTATATCTTTGTAGGCAAAATGGTGTCATCTGCAACCGCCTCTGGCAGCTCATACATCGCCTCATCTTCGGCTACCATACCATATTCGCCTACACCCTCCTCGCCGAGTCCTTCCACTTTATCAATGTCCGCAACCACCCCCCCTACTCACCCTACCCCATCCACCTCTGATTCCACCATCACTTCCCCTTCTACCCAAGAACAACACCACATCGCATCCGCACGTACCGCCATCGTCGCTAGTATCAGCAACATCATCGATCCCCAGCTTCAAGAGCGAGCACTTGGTCTACATGCCGGCTATGCTGCCGTATCTACACAGACGACTCAGCTTCGTCATGCCACACAGACGGTCGCAAAGGATGGTGATGCGTTGGCGAAAATCATGGCCGATACGGAACGCAAAGTCAAGGAAATGGGAAGCTTGAGGAACTGGGCTGAGGTTATAGAACGTGAGTTGGCGGTCTTGGAACGAACGGTCAAGATTGTTAATGGAGATGTTACGGACTCTGGGGCGGAAGAAGAGGAGGAGGAGGATGACGGTGATACTTGCTCGACATGCTCTGACTCCGATGTGTCAGAGGAGGGGGACAATCAGACTAAAGACATCGATACGTCAGCTTCGAACAGATTCAAGTTCCCCGATCCCATCCCAGAGTCCTCTGTTCCCCATCCGTCAAGGGCTCAAGATCTCAAACTCAAGCTTCGGCTTCGGCTTATCAAGCCTGTCACATACAGCTCTTCAAATTCTGCTTCTTTGGTTGCGGCATCTAAAGTGCCTCTCATGTCGTCATATGATGCTATGCCTTATATCAGTGCCAATATGGAGAACTCTACCAACGGACTTTTCACGACAAGAAATACTTCGGCCAAGACTGCTTTGATGTCTTGGCGATCGGATATGCACACTTCACAAGTTTGATAAATATGATCATATAGAAATGTTAAGGACAATTTTAGTCAATTCGATCTTATCTATGTTTCAACTTCGTACTATGTGATTGAAGCCATCTCTTCCTGATATAATTTAGACATGTGGTATTTACACGATGCCGGGAAGCATGACATAGCGCTTTCTCTTGTAGTTGTCACCAAACTCGTTGCGATACGCCCGTTCCTTGCCCTTAGCCCAGGTAGACATTTGAGCGATACCAATCGTGATGAACAGAGTGACAGCCCAGTTACGGCTGACCACAATAACACCCAGCCAAGAAATAGCTTCAAACAGATAGTTGGGGCAGGTAACCAAGCTAAAGCCGTAACCGTTGGGAATCTTACGCTCTGTGCCGCCACGCGAGCGCAGAGAAGACAGGTGCATGTGAGCAACACCGTTAGAAATCTCTCCAAAGAGGTAGACAGTTAGGCCAGCGTAATCGATAAGAGGCTGCGAAGCCGTAGCCGCCAGCGAGGTAGGCGAGTAGATGGCCCAGGCAGACAACAGGCCGGAGAAGATCCAGTAGAAGAAGGAGTTCTTGAAGATGTTGAATGCGGGCATGGTGCTAGCAGAGAACTTGTGGACGAAGAGTGTCTCGAGCTCACGCTTGACAAAGTGTAGCACGATCATCCAGAAGGCAAGCCATTGTGTGTTCGACATGGTGGTGTAGTCGGCGCCGCCAGCATAGATGTATGGGCGTAAGGCGACAACGGCGACGTGGAAGAGGATGGGACCGAAATATTCAACCAGGAAGACAGTCTTCCAGGCGATCTGAGGACCTGAAATTATGCAGAGGATAGTTAGTTTCGATTACGAGACGATGTACCCAGGGCCTATATCTAGATGATACTTACCAAGGTCCTTCACCAGGATCTCACCAGCTTCAGTCACATCGGTCTCTTCGGAAATCACAGCCTTGCGGTTCTTGATGGTCTTCTTGGAAGTTGGATAGAAAAGACCGACACGGTTCAAGTCTGTGATACTAGCGGCCTTGGCAATGACAGCTTTGACTTCCTCAACAGTAGCTGTGGGAGCAACGGTGATCTCGCTCGGGAGTCTCTTAAGAGGCTTGCCTACAGGTCAATATTAGAATGTTAGAGACGTTGCTTCATCTTGGTTGGTCATCACATGTCATTATATATACCTCTACTCGAGACCTTCAATATAAGATCTTTCGCCATTATTTGCCGATGTAAGCTATGGTCAATACCAAAGCAAGCTGTAAAGTTGTTAAGCTCTAATAGACTTTTATAGAAATATCATAAGAGATCAGAAAAAAGGACAAGATTTTGTACGGAGATCAAATTCGTCGAGAGCTATCCTATCGGTAAACACGCTAAGAAAGATTAAGAGAAGAGCAAACAAGATAAAGCTTTCTAGCCTTCGGCACAGGATTCAACGTCGTGTCCTTGATTTCTCAATGGGCCAGCACAGTACTAACAGTTATGGTATGTCGCGGGATTTGTTGGGATTTGATTAGTCATCGAGGTTCAACTTGGGTAGTTTTCTACTACCGGGATAATAACAGGGTCAATGAACTTCACTCATTCGCTTGAAGCTTAAGATGCAGTCGAACTTATAGATGCCATCTGATCTCGTTAGCTTTCGTTAGTTTTGATGAAGTACAAGTTGTAATGTTTGCAAGCTTTGTCCCATTGCTATACATATATTAGCCTATGGATATCAATATACTTACTTATAAGTAGCATATATCTTGAAAGACATAGTATATGTTATGTCTTCAACAAATCTTGTGCATCATGACAGCTCTAATACATGTGCATGTTTCAACATAACTAATGCCTGAGTTTGATACAAGAAGTTATTATCGCTTGTATTAATCGATAGACTTCATTTAGTGAAACCCATTCTACCGAGATGCGGAATTAGAGACTAAGATACATCAGCCTATATGAGGCGTTACATCAGTGTGGCGCTTTACAGCCACTGAACGAAAATCTACTAAATAATGTGGCGCTTATATACTACACACACACACACACACACACACACAATTTAGAAATAAGCCCTGCCCACAATTTATTTTTCTCAAGGTGGGGTCCGGTAGCCCTGTGCAAATTCGAGAAAGTATCTTTGACTACTATACTACATCACAGCAACACTCTGTTCCTAGCATCATTGTATCCGACTCCTGGTGACCAGCGACATCATCAGGTTAGTACACCACCCCTATGTTTATGTTATCAACATTCGACGACATCAGCAACGACAATTCGATATATAAGATATTCGGACTACCGATCTCACTCGTCCATCGACTACGCTGCTGCTGTGGGCTGAAACATAAACACTCCTCACCAACCAATGCATCGTGTTAGCTAACCTGTCTCTTTCTGCTTCATACAGAAACCGACAAGATGGGTATTTCCAGAGACTCCCGCCACAAGCGCGCCGCCACCGGTGCCAAGCGCGCCTACTACCGTACGTGAATATAATCTTATAACCATAACCCAAAAAAAATCTCAAGCCCGTATGCGGACTCGCATAAAAATTTTATTGTGAGAACCATGCGTTCTGACCTTTTCGATAGGGAAGAAGAGAGCTTTCGAGGCTGGCCGCCAGGGTGCCAACACCCGTATTGGCCCCAAGCGCGTCCACGTCGTCCGCACTCGCGGTGGTAACCACAAGTACCGCGCCCTGCGCCTGGATACCGGCAACTTTGCCTGGGGTTCTGAGGGCTGCACCCGCAAGACCCGTATCGTCGGTGTCGTCTACCACCCTTCGAACAACGAGCTGGTCCGCACCAACACCCTGACCAAGTCCGCCGTTGTTCAGATCGATTCCGCTCCTTTCCGTCAGTGGTACGAGGCCCACTACGGTCAGCCCCTGTCCCGCAAGACCGCGGCTGCCAAGGAGGCTGAGCCCAAGTCCAAGGCTGTCGAGAAGAAGCAGGCTGCTCGTTTCACCGCCTCTGGTAAGGTCGAGCCCGTCCTCAAGAAGCAGTTCGAGGCCGGTCGTCTGTTCGCCGTCATCTCTTCGCGCCCCGGCCAGTCCGGTCGCTCTGATGGCTACATCCTCGAGGGTGAGGAGCTGGCTTTCTACCAGCGCAAGCTGCACAAATAAGCGGCTTAGTCTTCAATAAAAAAAGCGCTTATTTTTGTTTATCTTCAACATCACGAATTTTCTTTATGTTCCATCTACTTTTTCATCCTTGAAGGTCTCTTTTTTTGTTTAATGAAGGAGTTCATGTGTTTCTGGAACTTGGAAAAAAAAAAAGGTTAGCATGTCGGGTGATATCAATCATATACCTATTGTATGAAGGCCACGACACAGCATTGTGAAGGAATTGTTTTAGAGTCATCGAGTTGGTCATGATTATGGAAAGACGCTTCCCTTTTCTTTTCTTTCTTTTCATAACTTTCGAGAAGAACAGCTAGGGAAATCCAAAACAAATGAATGAAAGAAACTTACACAAGGCACCTTCTTTTTTACTTCCCATCTCTCATTGATCAATAATCAAGACAGATTTGTGGCTGTAGTTAGTTAACGTACATATCTTGGTCTTTGTCTTTTTCTGTCTTATCTTCGTTGAGCTTGTGGGAATGGGACAAGTTTTTTTTTTCTTTCTTTTCAAATGTGGTAAAATATCAGGGAATTGGGAAACATGGAGTTCAGGCTAGGAAACCATAAAAAGACATCATGGAATACGACATCTTTGCTTGCAAATCATGGTTTCTTGTGTCTTTTTCTGTACTTGTTGCTTGCAAGAACATTTGTCCCTCTTCTTTCAAGATTTTGCCATTTTTGATCTGGATGAAATCTTGCCTGTTTCTCACATCCCGGCTTTCGTTTCGAGCAAACAAGAAGATAAGAAATTATGTTGTGATGTGGGGAATTATTGGATCAAGGAAAGGAAAACGTGACTTTGATGCTGTGCGTTTCACTCATTACAGACTGCAAATACTTTCTTGATATGTATGTCGTAGTTGATACCTCCATGCTAACCCTAATACTGCATGTGTAACGAAAATGAAAAGTACACAAACTCGTGATCAACTCTATAGATTACAGAGATTTATCAATGATATTGAACCGGTGAAAAGAAGAAAGAATATGATAACTACTATGATATATACAACAAGAAAAAGAACGATAGCGATGAAAAATATTTGAGTTTCGAAAAAAGAAAAAGAAGCTTAAACTCAACAAAACAAAATAAAATCAGCAAGAAAATGAGACAAGTCAAACCAAGTAGCACAAGCAGACATCAATAAACAAAGCAAAGAGAGAGGTAAAGAGAAAAGGGGCTCACATAGCAAAGACAAAAATAAAAATAAAAGGGAAAGGGTATGAAGAAGAAAAAAAACAAGAGAATGAATAGTATCGTGAACACACGATGTATGATGTTATGTGGCTGGCTGATCTGTGCTTTTTTTGCTTTGATTCTTTATGTCCTGTATATAGATACCAATGCCACCCAAAAAGAAGCAAAAACAATTACTTTGCCTCCCTCTAAAACCCGTATAACTAATCTCCTAGCGGTGCTTAGTAAAACAATCTAAATCGATATCTCGTGGGAGTTTCCTAGCTTCAAGCAGATGGCACAAACAAAAGGACTGGACCAAAGCTGCTTTAAGCAAATTGACGCTTCAGGTCTGTCCATCTACGGTTTAGTGTCTCGTGCTGCGAGTTTATCTCCGCGTAGTTGAGTTTCGTCTGAACCAACTCCTCTTCGAGTGTCGCCAGTTCGACCTCCAGCTTCTCATTTTCCTCGTGAACCTTGAGATTACGCTTCATGAGATCATCGCGCTCGAGGCTCCATGTCTTTTCGATTTCCTCGGGTTGCTGCTCAATGACAATGCGGAGCTCGCGTACTTGGCCACGGAGCGACTCGTTCTCGTCTTTGAGTTCTTCATTCTCGACCTTGGTGTGAACGAGCTCATTGGCCATGACGGTCTGTTCAGCATCGCTCTTTTCCAACCGCTCCTCCATCTTTCGTAGACGGATGGTAAGGCTAGAGTTGGAAGTGCGCAGGTTCTCAATTTCTTGTTCACGCTCCTTGTCGGCCTTGCTCTTCTCCTCCCATTCCGCAGTGTAAGACTTTAGAAGCTCTGTTGTCATCTTGACATCACAGGCATCGCGTACTAGCTGATCCGCACGGTACACCTCTTTATCTAAACTAGAGCTAGACGAGCCGAAGAAGCCATTCTCGAGAATGCCACCGGCGCTAGGGTCCTTGTCAATGTACACATCGAACAGCTTGTCACGCAGGAAGTTGGTCAGCTGTTGCATGTCATTCATACCCAAGAGTGTAGTCGCATTTTTTTGCATAAGGACCAGACCGAATCTGAGAATAGCCGGCAAGCCCTCTGATAGAATCAGATCATATATTCTGAGTACCAGTTGCAATGGGAAACGGTATGCGAACAATGTGAGGAACCATTGGGTGGCATAAAGGTGAGGAGAAATGCCACGGCGGTGCAGATGGCAGTAGAGAGCAGGCTCAAGATCTTCCAGGAGTCGCTCAAATTGGTAAAGGCGCATGTGCAGTCCTGGCATATCTTGGATAAAGAGGTCGCGTAGATGGTAGTGGTTCATCAAGCGAACAAGCAGGCAGAAAGCCTCATCTTCGGGCATCTAGATAGCATAGTATTAGCATGTTATATATGAATCAGTGAGAAAGGGTGAGGCATTGACATACGTTGAATAACAAGGGCATGATAATGAAATTCATGCCTTGTGCATAGCTGACGGCTTCATCAAAAAGGGCATAAGCCTTGCAAACACCGAAAAGACCGTCCTGGAGACCCTGGGCAGCAGCATACTTGGAGTAGCTTGTCCGAGCACCCATATCACGGCGGATAACTTTCTCCAATTTCTGCAACGTGATAGCGTCTTCCTTCTGCTTGCGAGCCTTCTCGGCAGCGGCAGCGGCAAGAGCCTTGATCGATTGCTCGTCCATCTTATCTGGGGTAGGCGAGGTTGCGTCGCTGATGTTTCCATTGGCACCTGGAGTTGAAACGGCAGAGTGCACCGAAGAAGCTGATGAGACAGTGTTCTCGGCAACAGTAGTAAGACCACCGGTGCTGGCAGCACTCAGCGAGGTTCCACTGCTCGAGCGGTCTTTGACCTCCTTGTCAGTGCCACGGGCAACGAGCTCACGGTATTTAATCTCGAGATCTTCATTCTTGCTCTGGGCAAGAACTTGCCAGATGACACCACGGATGGCATGGGGAATGCCCTTGGCGATAGAGGCGTTCATCTCCTCGGCACTCGACCGAGCAACAGCAGCAGGACCCTCATAGACAACGTTCTGCCACAGATCCCAGTCAACTTCGGAAGATGATAGCTCAGACGGGCCGGCAGAGATTCCGGAAACAGTACCGGGTGCCAGGCTCAGGTTGGGGTTGGTGACAAGCGGTGAGGGAAGGCCACGTTCAGCGGCCTCGCTTTCCTCAGTTGGGGCAGCGAGGCTTCCCTGACCACTGAAGTCTTCAATGTCAAGGGCTCCGGACTCCTCCTTCATACGGAGAGCCTTGAAGCGGTCTTTAAGACTGGCGCGGTGGGGGTTGTGGATTTCATCATCACTGTCGTCCTCCTCCTCCAGGCGGTCAAGCATCATTTCTGAGTTGCTGTTGAGTGTGGCAACAGAGCCGGCGGTGTTGCGGCGGGTACGGGTGCGGATGTCTTTGGCAGACGACATGGTTGCGGGATCACGCTCGCGGGAGCTGCTTCTGGAGAGCCACGAGAATGGGCTGGTGAGACGGCGGGCGGGTGCGGTGAAGCTAGGGGCAGCAGCAGCAGTGGCGCTGGTGGGGTTGGTGCTCGGATTCGGCGATGGGGTCGGGCTCTTTCCGGAATTATCAGATGCAGCGGGTGACCATGGCAGAGACGGGAGGGCCGAAGTCAAGCTGCTGAGAGACAGTGTTTTTGCAACATGCGATTTGGTCGAGGTAGAGGCGGTGGTAGCAGTGGCAGCAGTGGTCGTTGGGCTTGAGATAGTGGTTGTTGTGGCGGCAGCGGCAGTAGCAACGGCAGCAGTAGTGGATTGGTCTGCAGAAACGATGGCAGCGTGGTTAGTGGGCAAACTCTCGGAATCCCTTTGTTTGTTTGTGGGCGACTTGAGAGTCGGCTTGGGAGGGAGTATGGATAGTTTAGGAGAGCCAAAGAGCCAGAGGGGGCAGTCAGAGCTCCATTAGTGTACTGTGGCTCATGCATTATAGAGGGGTAGTTGGATAGGCGTGGAGCCACCACACCACACCGCATAAACTCAGCAGAAAGAGCTGCATCTGCAACTATGTATCTGCACACCGCACTTGCAGATGTGCATCGTTGCTGCAGCAGTAGTGCGAGTATGGATATGGATATGGATATGGATATGGATTTGGGCATGGGAGGGGGCTAGCTGCAAAGCTTTATTTCTTCAGCTAGGCATTACTAGTATGTACTAGTACAGAGCGAGAGCCAGGAGTTGACCAGGGTTAGGAGGCGGCAAAGGGTTAAGTCCAGCCGATGGCGCGTGCAGAACAATCTGCTATCAATAATCTGCATTATGCTGTAGCTGCATTGCACTGCTGGCTGCTGCATACTAGCAAATATCGACAGCAGTTGTCAGCTTCCTTCGCTCCCTCTGCCCCTCCTCCGGTCGTCTCGTCTGGCTCTTTTAGCTCTCCTGGCTAGCCAATAGCCAGGAATACATGCTTTAGCCTCCCTTAAGTGTACAAGATGCATCATCCACGGCCTGGTGGTTCGAGGTGGCGAGGACATGCAGAAAAAGGAAAGTTAAGGACATAGAAGATAAAAATGCTTACCCTTAGATACTGGCTGCGGTGCTAAATCGCTTGTTTTTCGATCCTCTGAGCCATCTTTGGCCGGCACTGCGGGTGGTGCCGCATCGTCATCTAAGCTCACCGTATCTAGGTTGGCGCCGGCTCCGCTCAGGCTGTGGTCGAAAATGGCCATCATGGGCGTAGTTGGCCTGAGGCTGCCCACTGGCGAGGTGACGCTAACTGTAGTGGGTGCAGGCATAGGAATGGTTACAGCCAGTGAAGGCTGGCCCATGGCCAATCTGTGTTTTTCTTTGCTATCGATACTACTAGCAGTGCTGGACCGCTTGCTAGCTTCGGGACTGGTGATGGGTGATGAGTGGGCCGACGTAAGTGTACCCTTGTCGGTCTTTGCTTCTTCTTCTTCTTCTTCTTCCTCATCGTCGAGTTGCTCTTGTCCGTCAGTGTCGTCTCGTTCGTCGTCCGAGGAGCTGTTGGTACTAGCTGTGTCGTTGTTTTCGTCCTCTTCCTGTGTCTTGTCGAGTGTTCTCAACCGCATATTATTGGTGGATGGTGATCTGTGTGTAAGCGAGCGGATGGAGCGAGCATCCTCGAAGTTATCCTGTGTGCAAGAGCAAGTGAGATGGTCAGCAAACTATGGAGGGGCAGTTTTTTTTTTAGGTGCAAAGCTGTCGTCAAGACTAATCGATTACGTGACATGGTTGGATCAAGTAATCATGAGTCTGTTGCGTAGCCTAAGAATAGTTTGGGTTGCTGGTGGAAAATGGAGCTTACAATCTCAGACTCGATATCTGACTGCGCATAGGTCGAGCGAACCTCGAAGGCGCTAGCCATCTTAGCTACTTCAGCCATGGTGTGTGATAATCTGTAATGGTTTCTGTAGACACAGTACGATACAACGAGTTGGTCTGTGACTCGAGCAATGGTTCGTCTGGCTGTTCTATGAATATGTCGTAGAGTCGTTTGTCGTGGGTCTCGTGAAAGATATGAAGAAAAACAATCGAGACTAGTGTGCTGGGTACAGTTCGGACGAGGTGAAGACAATATGCTTTGTCTGAGAAAGACGTTAAGTGTACTCAAGAACCGGTGTCGAGAAAAAAAATTAGACAGAAAGAAGAGAAAAATGAACGAAACAAGAGAACAAAGAGGGACGGCTTTGAAGGGTTGCTAGGCCGGTGTGTCAAGAGCTCGAGAAAATTGGGCAAGACAAAGCAAAACAGTGGCAGTAGAAGACGCGGGCGTTGGCTGGCTTTGTCGATGTCGTCTCGAGATAATCCTGTAATCTTTATGCCGAGCTCAGGAGAGAACGCAGTTTCTTGGGTGGCTTTAGTCGTGTGGTTTTTGGTCGTTTATTTTTGTTACGCTGGGCTAGCAGTTGCTTGCTTGCTTGTTCGCTTCGTCTGGGTCTGGTAGGGATGATCTACTGGTTGGCGAAGCAATGTACTAGGAACGAGAAGGCTAAAGAAATAGAAAGAAATGGAAAGATGTTGGTTGAAGAGCCTCTTAGGTCGATAAATAGTAGCCAGGAAAATGTAAACAAACAGGATGGTGATCGTGGGTCAGGCTAGGGTTAGTGGCTATTGTATGGAGTTTGCTGCTGCAAAGACGGCTGGCCTCCGACTAATGGATGTGGTGATTGTATATCAATGATAGCACTAGAAGCTAGAAGACGGATAGCATGAATGTAAGTAGAACAGGGAAACAGAGGAATAATATTGATGCGTATGTGTAGTAGAAGAAAAGAACGCCAACTGATATACATATAGAGAAGCACAGATCATAGTCAGGGAAGGGCCAGATCGTATTATAGTGACAGTAGAAGCAGCAAACAATAATTCACGGAATAGGTTCTTCTTCATCCAAATAGAGGGCCTTCGTTGATGAGACCAGGATGTTGTGCTAAAAGTTGTCGTCGTCGCCAGGATGAGATCCTTGGATCCAAGAGTGATATGTTATAGGCTATCTTATGTGTTGACATTGACCTATTTGCTCTATTAAAATACTAAATGCTACAACCAAGCATACTGATAAATACCGGACGACCCAGAAAATTATGCAAAGCTTGACGACCACTTAGGCTATAGAGGGACAGAAGGATAGAAAGGATTTCGAAACAAAAATTGATAAAGATAATTATAAACATAAACAAAGAGCCTTCAAAGGGATTAAATGACCATTTCTCTGGTTGGGCATCCAGCTTGCCAGCTTGTGGAAGTCTCAAACATTGTCTCTCATACTCTAAAGCCTCGCCTTTCTTCAACTTTTTGTAGTGTAATGCTTAGTGAAGCTAATCCAATACTATGTAATTATTATCTCTTCCCTTTGGTTGTTTACCAGCCACCATAAAATGGCGGCTACTGTTACTACCTCTTCAAACATCGCAGGTTTGCATTTCATGGCTATGCAATCCCCATACATCTCAAAATAAATCGAAATTTCTTCCTTATTTTCTTATTTTTTTTTCCACCGGCAAGGATCAGCGCCGGCTTCAGGCACTAATACTGGGGGGAAGCACAGCGCTAGCGCCAGGGTTTCATATTGCTCATATACTAACACGAAAGAAAAAGGTTACCAGGAGGGGCTTTTCTGTATTTGGCGCTTCAAAGAGGGGGGGGGGGCTACGAAGAAGAAAAAAACAAGAGAAAAAAAAAGCATAAAGGCCTAGATCTTGGGGTATTACCACTAATGTTCAGGGGAGAAATTTAGTCTTGTCTGTAGACAGCCACCCACTAACCTTGAGCGCTATTATGCGTCAAAGGAGAAACAAACCTATGAGGCTTTTGACAGGCCATACAAGTCGGAATTGGAACAATGTGTTACATACAATATGTAGATTACTGAATAGGCATTTGTATCGGCTATATGATCTAAGGGGTCTCTCATCTCGTTATCCGGCCAATTTTCTTAACGCATGATTTTTACCCAACATTGCAAATTGGCCTTGCTTTTTATTTTTATTTTTATGGTAGAGTCGATGAATCCGTGAACTTCCACTGTTCGTTCCCCTTGATATTGCTAGATATGCGGGAAAGCATACACAATAGTCCATTTTGTCGTCGTAGCAAACAGAGCACATAATATATAGCTACCACTATCATATAGTCACACTACGACGCACACCAATCAACCCAATACTACCAAACATTCATCCAAAAAATCCCAAGGAGTCCTACCATTAGCCAAATCACAGCGGTCAAGACCGTTCATCTATCTCGCTCTGACAAGCACAGCCCAGGGGCAAGCCACAACCATCATATGTAAGAAGAGCGCCTGGCGTACCAGTTCAGATGTACAGATATGTAGATACATGTATACCTAATTTATCGCCATGATTCGACGTTCGCCTACATCAACCTATCATCACCGATACATGGTATCTTTCCTTGAGATTGGTTAAACTACAAAAAGAAGCTCTTCTTCCCCGCTACTTCTTCCGTCATTCTGACTGTTGATATCAGCTTCCAAAAAAAGAGAGGCTCCATCAACCAACATACCAAAAAGCTACTGACGCCGGGAGCTGAGGGGCCATCCGGGGATCGAACTCGAGATCTGATACATTCACGGTTACTCGTTGAAGGGCTGGAAAGCCCGAAGCATCAATCAGCACATATCCCCAGTGTTGCTGTCCATTCTTTTTTTTCGACATTTGTTATTTTCGATGCACCGTGTCGTGAGACCTTGAGCCCGACTTTTCCCCTCTCGAGGGACGTTCTCACCACTGACCGACCCCGCACCTTTCGATTGCTGGTCTCCCGAGTTTCATCGCACCTTAGGGATTCACACTCACAATCGGCGAGAAGTCCGTTTTAAAGGTTCCGAATGCCCGACCCCGCAGCGCGGGAATCTTGTTACTGTTGCTTCATCCATAGCAACCGATTCGATCATGCCAAATCTTTCTTTTTTACAACCATGATCACCAGCCTCTTAGAAGCTCATTGAATAATGGGGATGGTGGCTCTACTTAAGAGTTGGTTTTGTGGGTCTGTCTTTTAGGGAATGGTTTGTAGATGCACTGTTTTTTGGGGGGTATTTGTTTTTATAGTGGAGGTATGGACCACTAGTTCTTTGGGTTTAGGGTACTTTTTTTACCCGCACGTACAAAGCTATTGAGTTTGTCTCTAGCGGAGGACTTTAAATATCGGTCTAGTAGCAAATCCGGCGTCGTATGATCTGGGTGATTTAGGTAGACGTAAAATATAATCAAATCAAATCAATGACCTTCCTGTCAAGTCGGGCTCATACCCTAACCCTAGTATTTGATAAGTTTATAGTGGCATAATTACACGATCTACGGTGTATGAATCTTGTCTCGTGAGAGATATCCTACAAATAAAAAATGAATTGAATCGATACCTTTGCACAACAACCATGACGTGACAGTTGGTGACTGTATTATACCAATGTCATCAATTGTCTTTCGACGACATTACAGCCTCATATTTTCTGCTTTTACTACAACAAGGCTATCTATCATTGAGCGGGCTGAGCTGATGAGCTCCACATTTTAGGTGATGTGTATTGATTACATTTGTTTTTCTATAAAGATCTACACCATAAAAGTGTACATGGTACTTTTGACAGACGGTGCTGTTGTGTTTTGTTTGTATGTGTGAAATATATAGTATGACCAAGACTATTTACTGCCTGTTGAAGATCCACAGAAAAGTAGAAGCCGTTGTAAAGCTGCACTAAGCTAGTGACAAGAACACAACTAAAAGTAGTAGAAGAACCCGCGGCAACTACCAAGTATAACATAACACACTGAAAGTGAGAGAAATACTTGTCTCTGTTTTTTTCTCCGACTTTTACTTTTACATCCCGTCATCACCGAGATATACATCGATCCATCCATCCAGCCCCAATCGATCACCAACCACTATTTGATACGGTTAATTGAAGTCTCAATATCATTGTCTTTACCGTTGTCTGCTTGAGCATCGTGACAAAAAAGCTTGTCGTCGGAGTGGGATTAGCCCCAGACGCAATCGGCTGTATCCCTGTGTCCCTCTCCGGGTTATTGGCACCGCGCCTACAAAAACGTCTATCAAAATAACATCACTTGGATTCGAGGTTGGAAGCCGACCGGCATATTCGCTCTACTCGAGAGTGAGGCAATCGCCTCTACATCCACCCGTTAGTTCGCCCGTAAGTTGATAACTACTCCGCTCGATAATGATAGCCCAACCCTCCCTTTATCGTGGTGCCAAGATATGTTGTTGAAATTGAAGACTCTCTTTTTGATCGACATGCCGCATTCAATAAGCTGTAACTTGATATTGCTCGCCGTGACTTTGGCTTCAGCAACTCCGGTGCTGGCATCATTTTACACTGGCTAGCGAGGAGCAAGATGCGTCTTTATTAGCGAGAATCACCCCGAATTGAGCTTCCTCAGACATTGCATATTTACATTTTTCCATGACAGTTCTCTGCCTCTTGAAATCTAATAATAACGCTCTTACTTTGCAGATCGACTGACAGGTGAGGTCGCCGTAATATTGAGATAATTCTGTATATTGTCAATCGTCAACTCAACATACATGTACTACACCATCGTGAGTAGCTCCTATACTCCTTGAGCCTCAGCTTCTTGTGATATCATCTATGTACCATTCAACATAGAGCCGTGCTCTTATCCTTATCACCCCGCATATGTTCATAGCTCCTCCTGGAAAAGTCTTGATCACACGCTTGCAATAGTTGGAGCCCGAAGAACATACAAGCACACACAATATTTTTCAAGATGGATTCCTGCCTTTTATCTAGGTTTGGAAATTTGGAAAACGCAAATGCATAGCCAGACTACACCATCCTTTTTTTTTTTTTTTTTTTTTAGCTCTCATATGTCATACCGCCATATGTATGTGGCAAATTTAAACTAGTAGTCAACAACTACTAACTAGTTGTAACTGGTTTGCACATTTATTTTGGGCCCAAAAAACATTTGATTCCTTGGCCTTCTATTCCAACTGACTTGCCTTTCTCTGCACCCACTCTCAGTAACACCCCCCCGGACATTGTGCAGTTCCAAGCTTTTGCTAACCCTGTCACATTTTTTTTCTTCTTACTACAGCCTTGTCTATCTTTAAGTTACCAACCTGCACCTCACCCCTCATCGCGGCTTGACCGTGACTTGTGATTTTGCTCTATTCTGTACAACTAAACACAGGATAGTCCATCTCCTCTTTCACGATAGTACAAAAAATTGTCGACAAAGTTCTACGTACCGAAATACTGTGTTCACTCGTCTCCCTTAGCTGCACCGACAGGATAGACTATATTGAACCATATTTCGTAAGCCTCTGGAAGCTACCTGAGAACGCCTCACTACATCGATTATCATACTAATTCTCTACCTACCTACGGACTTTGAGCCTTATCACTTCCCGGCTTAAGACTGCGGTAACACTACAATATTTTGAAAAATGGGTAAAATCACCCGGGCTATGCAGCCAAAGCATCGGGCCGCCTTGGTAAGTTCATATCATTAATTGCCTCGACTTGTTGATCGTTCACTCAAAACTAATCTCGTCATAATCTAGACTCCGTGGCTCAAGGCCTTTGTACAATCAGCTGCAGAAACGCCGCTTCCACAACTTCCCGAGAAACTCAATACTTTTCCCTCTGCTTGGCCATTTCCGCGCGGTGATCTTTACCATTGGATCCTGCTGTTGAACCGTTTCGACAACATACTTGCCACATTCACCACCACATACAATTTAAACAAGGGCCCGCAAATTCTGGATTTTTCCTGCGATCTATTGCTCAACAAACCCGAAGGCTTGGAGTTTTGCGATACCGAATCTTGGTCGATTGATCGTCTTGCGCGCCATGGCTATAGCATTGATGGCGATCGTCAATTGATCGAGTCTGTCTTGCAGTTCACAGCAATGCTGCTAGATCGCTGCGGAAACCGTAGCATATACGCTAGCAGTATCCATTTGAATGATCTACTGCACACCACATCTCTCTCCGTTCTCTATGATACGCTGCAAGTTGGCTCTAAGCTTGCCCATCGCTATCAAGCATCTGTGAAGCGTCTTGGCGGATTTAACAACAACCGTCAGATTAGTGCCTTGTTGGCAAACCACTATAACATAGATCTGGAAAGAGTGAAAGTATTGACCCAGGCCTTTGTCAAAACTCCCCTCAGTAATAACGACCATGCACACACCTCATCTGGAAAGGGCAAAGAGAAGATGAAGGCCCAAACCTCTCGTAGCTTTGGATCAAAGTACGCCACCGACCTCTCGGCTGTTCTGAGTCTAGATGCTGATAACTGGAATGGTTGGGGCGATGTACGCGTTCTTTATTATCCTCAGCAAAAAGTACCGAAACCCGAGCCACAGCCTCAGCCCGAGTCTTCGACTCCTGAGCGTAATAGCCATTCGACTACACCCCACACACCTACACCTCTGCGCAGAAGCTCTACACTGGGGTCATCGCTTAGCACCCCCAAACAATCCAAACGATCGGGAGATGATGCCTCACCGGCCACACCGCGAGGCGCCGCTACAGTTACTGATGCTTCCTCATCTTGCCCACGACATGATTCCTTCGAGGTTTCACAGCACGATGTCATTCACAAACCTATCTCCGAAATTATCACTTCTATTCCAGACGACATGCCAGAGTCCTCTAAATATGAAGTTTTGCATCGTCTACGAGTTGCGAAAGCCTTATTAGGAACATCCGAGACTCGGAATCGCATTTTGGGTATCCGTTTGCTTGCAATTCTAAATCTTGCATTCATTCACCCGGAGCAAACCTTTGTGGACAAGGTACTGCGTCATGACGTTGATGAGATTCGAAAGTACCAGCTTGTTTATCAGTTGGCTGAGCTGATTCACCCTACCATCAACACAAGCACGGTTGAGGCCCCATTGTGGATACAGAGTATCGCATTTTCTCTTTTGGAAAACATTAGCATGTTCGATACTCGCTTCAATGATGTCTTTTCAGCGCTAAATGCCAATGTTAATCATGGTGTTCTTCTCTATGTCGTCCGCAAGGCGGTTGCGGGCATCAAAGATGATCATAGTCCTGACATCAAGGCCATGGAGATGAAATGGACCGAGGCTGACAATTGGCGCCGATCTCTATTCACACTGACTCTTCATATGTCAATGAACACCCGAGTAGGCCAAGAGATGGCTGCTGCTGGTCTAGTAGAGGCAATGATCGAAACGTTGAGCTTTACGTCGACCTCTGCCAAAAGACTTCACAGCCTGTTCGTCCAATTTCTCGATAGTCTTGTTCTGAGCTATCAGCCTGCCTTCAATGCATTCTTCACTGTCAACGGACTTGACGCTATCTCTAAGATAGTTATCGACACTGTGGCTGATGCTCTTGCCGGAATACCTCGAAATGGCACTACACTGGAACTCATGTCAGATGTAGTTGACTACAACATCCCCTACTGGCAACAGTGCACCTTGAAGTGGTCCCTCAAGTTTGTTCATCATATCATGTCAAACTGGTATAACCATAGCGGGAATGCCGATCGACTTTTACGAAACCTTGCTGATAAGGCCGATCTCCTCCAGAGTCTGAGAACGATTATTGAGAATGTCATCAATTTCGGTTCTGCTGTTTGGACGCATTCCGTTACCATCTTGAGCGATTTCATCAACAACGATCCGACCAGCTTCGCCGCAATCCTGGAATCGGGTATGATCCGAGGCTTTTTGGAGTCAATCAGTGCCCATCCAATACCTGAGGTTCAGCAAACATCCGAAGAGGACGGCGCAGAGGGCGATTCAAGTTCTGCCAACAAGGTCGACGAAGATACTCGGCCCCATCCCCCTACGGCTGAAATTCTTGCTATGCCGCGAACCCGTCCTCTTGCGCAAGGGATTTTCCCGGCATCAGAAGCTATCCGTGCTGTTCCTACTGCCATCAGTAGCATATCCCTCAACAACACCGGTCTTAAGATGGTTGTGGCATCCGGTGCACTGGAGACTTTATTGGAGATCTTTGAAAGCTCTACTCATCTCAATTGCATGATCAACGATCGAAACTTTTCTATGGATCTTGGTCGTAGTTTCAATGAACTTGCACGCCACCATCCAAATCTCAAGCAGAGCATCGCAAACGCCGTCATTGACATGGTTGCTCGCGTGCGCGAAATGGGCCGTGATCCTCAGACCATTGAAGATTGGGGTACCCACGTCTTTGTCCTCGACGCAAACGGAAATCGTGTTCATTGTGATAAGAACCTCCTTTCGAACCTGAAGAAGGCTGAAGCTGAGCCTGGGAAGGTTGTGATTGTCGATTCCGAACGAAAGAAAGATACCTTCGACTATGCATTGGTCGTTCAAGAGTTGAGTACATTCCTGGAAATATACCTTAGTAATATGAACCTGAGATCGGAGTTCGCTCTCCAAGGCGGTCTGGGGCTCTTGCTTGATATCTTGGACTCCCCCAGCTTGAACTCCACGGTATTGAACCCCGAGAGCCCTCTCAACACCATGTTCACAATAATTGCTCTACAGTCTGAGCAGGCAGTTCACGTGTATATGCCTCAGTTACTTCACCGCACTGTTTCCACTATGGAATACACCAACAGTCTCATAAAGCCAGAAACAAACTCTGGATCATTCTTTTCCATGTTCTTGAAGAGTGATCTAAAGATGACGTCTGCCCAGTTCGAAGCTTTGGATCCTGAATCGCAGAGAATCTTGACTTGTGGCGAAGAAGCAACTCGCGCTCTCGTGCGAACACAAATGTTTTTCTTGACAGTTTGCTGCAGCTTCCCCGTTTCTACTAGATCGCAAACCCCGGCCCAGTTCCATCAGTGCAACGTTTACGACTATCACTTGAGAATCATCAACGGAGGCGGATCCCTTGTCAACTTTTGCTTGAAAGAAACGTCCGAAATGAACCAACATGTTCCTCAAAACTGGCAACCCTTATTCCAGAGCAGTGCCAACTTAAGTCTAGCACTTTCCGGAGACGCCTGTGGCGATCCTTTGGTAGTAGGTCCTATCGTGGCTGACATTCCCGAGCATAACATCATCGATGCTCTTGGCGATTCGACCGACAAAGACCCGATTGCGGCCATGACAAGTGAGGAACAAGAAACCCTCAAGAAAGATACCAAGTATCACAACTATCATCTGCTCAAGTTGCTTGTGGATACAGCCCCAGCCGCTTTCCCATCGCTATTTGCTGTGTATGGTAGAGCTTTGTTCCCCCGACGTCACTTATCACGGGCCGGATTTGTCAAAGGTCAGCATCTACAATTAACTGAAGCACTATCACATTCTATCATTGACGAGGTTAAGAAGGCGGTACAAACTTGGACACCGTCTTACAAGCCGCGCGATTATGTCTTTTGGATCAAGATGGTTCATTTCCTGGACGAGTGTATCCACGATGGATCGTCTGATTTTGGTCCCACTCGTATCATTCCGACAGTCTTTCTAGCGCTTCAAAAGCATGGTCTTTTCGAGCTTCTTAACTCGATGATCGAACGATACTCCACGGTAATTTCGCAGTCTGAAGGCGACAAGATATCAACCAATCCCGCGAAAACCGCCTTATACGGACTACGAAAGGTGCTGGATCTGTATACTATGCTGCTATCTATGAAGGTTCTTGATTCTCTCAACACTAGCTCCATGTTGAATCGCACTGGAATCAATGAACCAGATGCCGCCTTGGCACTAATCTACGAGATTAGAGCAGCTGTTGCGCCTACAATTGTTAAACTGTGGAAGTCCAATGCCACCCAGAAACTTTCACGGCCTGTGATTGCTAGCATCATTGCTATTCTGCGTAACATCACTGGCAAGGATCCTACACACGAACCCAAGGCCCGCATTTCGAAGCCGATCTTCGAAATTGTATTCAGCTTACAGCCTGAAACGTTCACCTTCGATATGCACACCATTCATGGCTTGCTTGCCATTCACGACAAACCCGACCTGGATATGGCTATAGAAGCCTGCTTCCGGTGCAACAATATCATGGTCCAGGCTATCGACTACATCAAATTACATAAACGCAATCGCTCGGGTCCGAGAAACCCAATTCCCGAGGGAGTCGTTTGCGATTACAAGGACCCAACAGTCAACGAGGCTACAGCGGAGGCACCTGCTGAAAGAGACTATGACTCCAATTCAGATGATCAAAGTTCCCAGACGGATGAACGGGATGATCAGTCACAAGCCGGATATAGTGCTATGGAAGGTGTCGCTGAAGATAACGCCCCAAGCAACGAAGCAGTTGCACCATGCACAATCGATCAGAACCGTGACGCGCTGGTGCCGTTCAGAAACGAATTGTGCGAGTCCTTGGTCGATCGTTGTTTGGAGGTTCTTGGGGCTCATACGGATTCCGCGATAGAAATATCAGATCTGATTATTCCTATGATTGCGTCAGAGAGTACAGAAGAGCACAAGAGGGTCGGATCGACACTTATCCGCGAGTTGTCATGCTTGCGTTCGGAATCACAAACCAAGGGTGATACCATTTCGGCCTATGCCCACCTCCTGTCTCTTCTACTACAGAACCGCCAATTTTTCCAGTCTAACTTTAAGTACCTGAAAGACAGTCTGGATGATTTCGTATCATTCTTGAATCCTGCTGATTTTGTCTCTACTGAAGAGCTCCCTTTCTGGGTGCCTTATATTCTCATGATATTGGAATATCTACTTGGGCATGACGAACAGCCCCAAGAGAAAAAGTGGTCGATGGATGCCGATGATGCTCTCCCTGGTAACGTCGTGCTGAGATTGCCGAACCCCATCTCGAATGATGAGCAGAGACACGCTCTGTTATCAAACATCTTGGAAATCCTCCCTCGCATTGGCAAGCAGGAGATACTAGCAACCGCTTCTCTACGGGTTCTTGTTATCCTCACCCGATGCCGCGATCTTGCTACGATTGTCGGCGAGCGGAAGAATCTGCAACGCCTATTCGCCATGGTCAAGCAACTTTCCGGTGCTGGGGCCGAGCGTCTTCGCCAGTCAAAGATCAATCAGTGGGTGATGATCATTCTTCGCCACATAGTTGAGGATGAAGATACGATCAAGCAAATGATGCGTTCCGAAATCCGTCAGCACTTTGAGAATCCTACTCGCAATGCCACCCGCCTGCTTGACGTTCCGACCTACATCAAGGCTATGCCAGATCTTGCGCTGCGCTCCCCTAAGCTCTTTGTCGAAACTAGCAATGAGTTACTCAAGTTCGTGCGCTGGACTTCTAATGGCTTACAGAGTGGCCGTGGTAGTATCATTGGCCTGAAAGAAAGTCACTCGACTCAACCAGCGCTTGCTTTGGCTTCTGGACAAGACACAGCCCCTGTTGTACCTGAGACTGTTGGCCAAACAGAAAGTCAGGCTCCAAATGATGATTCCAACGTTAAGCAATCTACTGAAGCTGTCGATGATGTCGACATGACAGATGTAAATGCTACTAAGTCCACAGAGAAGAAATTCCCGATCCTGGAGAATCCGGATGGCGTGATCCATTTCCTTCTTTGCGAACTTCTCAACTACCGCGAGGTAGAGGATAAGGAAGTTGTGCAGAAAGATGATGCGGCAGCCACCAATGTCGCGTCCTCAGAGGCATCCCTGCCTCTTGAGTCTACGGCTGTTACATCTTCGACGGAAGATGAGCGTAAATCTGCTTCTGGTACCTCAACAAAACCAGCTTTCAAGTCCGAGGATCACCCAATCTTTGTATATCGCTGTTTCTTGCTCAATGCCGTCACCGAATTGCTTCAGAGTTACAACCGTACAAAAATCGAGTTCATCAACTTCAAGCGGTCTGTGCCTGCCCAGAACCATACGCCCATCCGGCCTCGGTCCAGTGTGTTGAACTATCTGATATCGGATCTTCTCTGCCAAGGTTCTCTGAATGGAAACGCGGAATCAGTCTCTGATAAGAAAAAGACTGCTACTGCTGGCCATGTACAGTGCCTTTTGGTCGCTTTGGTTTCCAGAACTAACGAAAAAATTAAACCGACACATCGCAACCCCTTCGAGTATGAGGACGACCCCGTTCTTCTTTTTGTCCGTACTTTTGTCATCGACATGATTCTTAAGTCGTATGAGCGTGCCACTCTTCCCGATGAACCTGCCGAGTCACGCTATCTTCGCATGCAAAGCCTTGCTGAGCTCATGTCGCAGATCATCGGTGACAAGAGCAGTGAAATGACTCCCCGTGGCTTGCGTCCTCAGCAAAGCTTCACGCAAGCTCAGATATGTCGCATGATGTTCGAGAAGGGCTACATTGAAAAGCTCACAGCCTCTATTGCAGAGATAGATCTCAACTATCCTGGTGTCAAGCGCTCTATTAAGTATATTCTGCGCGTGCTTCGTGTTCTCACCGATGCTGCTAAGGAACTGAGCCTCGCGAATCTCATCACGACTGGCTCTCTTCCGGAGTATGAAGATGAGATACATTCAACCTCATCTCTTTCGGATCTTGAAGATGACCGAGAGGACACTCCTGATCTGTACCGTAACACAGCTTTGGGAATTTCTGAAATCCGAGAAGAAGACGAATCTTCTGCAGACGAAGATGGTAAGTTGTCAAACTTTGACATCCGTCACATGATGCAATTAATAGCTAACTGAATATGTAGTTGATCCCGACGAGGAGATGTATGAGGATCACTACGACGGTGAAATGGATTACGAAGAAGAAGAGATGTCTGGCGAAGATGACGAGAATGTCAGTGACGATGACGAGGAACTGGAGCAAATGGAAGGCATGAGCGACATAGGCCCGATAGAAGGTCTCTCAGGCCATCCTAGTGCTTTTGAAGTGGTTATGGACGACGAGGACATGGATGACACTGATTCCGATTCTGACGATGATGACTCTATGGACTCCGATTCCATGGACGAGCACGATGTCCATCAAGAAATTGTCGACGAGGATGGTAATTTCGATGGAGATGCTGCCTGGCTAAGTGACGATGGGGATGCTGCCTGGCTAAGCGATAACCACGATAACGATGGCGACGATGATAATAATGAGGACGAAGATGAAATCGAGGAAGGCTACAACGCCGAAATTCAAGAAGCCGGTGAGCTGGAGCGTCAAATTCTCCGTCATCATGGCCACCACCATGGCCACCATACGCTCATGGTCCCAGAAGAAGACATCCTTGATAATCTCACCCGCACAGTTCTGGGCGAGGACGGCGGCAATCTTGACGGCGATGAAATTGACGAAATGGGTGAGCATTTTGCTGAGGTGGAAGACGACGACGATCTTGATGATGACGACGAGTACGTCTTCGAAGAGCCTATTCCTTACGATGCACCCCCTAATGTCGGGTCGCTCCTTGGCTGGGATTCTGCTGCAGTTGGTAGCGAAATTCCCGGAATGGCTCCACCTCGTTTCCGCCCTAGTCGTCGTAGTCAGCAAGCCATGCCCCGCTGGCCACCCAGAGAGATGTCAGACATCCGCAGTTACCTGACTGCACATCCCGGCCGCCCTCATCCCCCTCGCAACAACAGTAGCAACGCAGAGGACACTGCTAATCCTCTTCTGCGTCCCAATGCTCCTCGTATCTCCATCAACCGTGGCCCTACAACTGGCAACAACTTGTTCTCAATCAACTTGCCTGCCGATATTCTAGGCATGACTAACCGCCTTGCTGGAAGCTTCAACGGTCAAAGCCCCATGGCGTTCCTCCAGGACCTCATCACTGCTGTGCCTGAGATGAATCGCGGCCAGCCTGTCCACCTCCAGCTAGGGCCAAACGCCACGCAAGAGTGGATGGCTTCACGTGATACCCGCGCTGCTGAATGGCGACGTGATGGCTCTACTAGTGCTACCGATCCTCACCAGGCTGTCGCCTTCGCAGCTGGTAGGACCCGTGATCGTTTCCAAGAAGAATCTTCCATGATCTTCACTACGCAAATTGCAGAATGCGCCGTGCGTCTAAGCATTCTGATAACTGCTGCCTTGACGCCTGATGCTATCGCGGCCGACAAGAAGAAGCAAGAATCTGATGCCATCGCAGCTGCCCAACAAGAGGCTGCCAGAAAAGAACGCGAGGAGCGCGAGGCCAGAGAGGCTGCGGAGCGTGCCGAACGCGAGCGAATTGAGCGGGAAGCCAGAGAGGAACGGGAGCGCCTCGAGCGTGAACGTGCTGAGCGCGAGGCTGCCGAAGTTGCTGCGGCAACTGCTGCTGAGAACGCCACCCTTGGAAATACTGAGGATATGACGGTAGTCATGGAGGGAGTCGAAACCCACGACCAGGCTGACGCAGGCAACAATGACCAGCCTCGTGTTGTCACCATGATCCGAGGAGAAGAAGTTGATGTCACCGAGCTAGGCATTGATCCGGATTATCTGGCCGCCTTGCCTGAAGAATTCCGCGCCGAGGTCATTGCCCAAGCTGTTTCGGCACGACGCTCTGAGGCTAGACAACAGTCTGATGGTGGCCAGAACGAAGAGTTCCAAGAATTCCTTGATGCATTACCTGACGAGCTTCGGGACGAGATTATCCACCAAGAACGCCAAGAGCAGCGTCGTCGTGCTCGCGAAGAGCAAAGACGCGCCGGCAACAACTCGTCTTCTAACCCCCTGGCTGCTAACATCCAAGGCACCGAAAACATCCACATCCTCGGAGGAAGATCTGAGGATGCTGAGATGGATGCGGCAAGTATCTTGATGACTTTCCCGCCAGAGCTGCGTGAGCAAGTCTTGCTGGACCAGCCTCAGGACGTCATCAACTCTTTGCCTGCTTCTTTAAGTGGTGCCCATACACTGATCGCACAATCCGGTGTGCCTGCAGCCGCCGGCTCTTCAGCAACTCCTGCAACCCACGAAGGAGATTCTGCTGCCATTCAGATTAGAAGCGGGGTCCTATCCGCTGTGCCGGGTGACTCTAACCCCTGGAGCATCATTCGCGATAGCCGTATGGGAAGCATCGTTGCTCCTGGCGGCTTCTTGCAGTCCAACAATGCCAACTTCGGTATCGAGCGTCAGGCCCGTCGCCTTGCAGTTGTGCAGATGCTAGACAAGGCCGGAGTCGCAACATTGCTAAGGCTGATGTTCATTGCCCAGCAGGGCTCGATTCGTTTCTACCTGTTTAACGTCTTGGCCGATGTCTGCGAGAACCGTCAAAACCGGATTGAAGTTATCAGCACCGTTTTGCAGATTCTTCAGGATGGCAGTACTGATATGGACGCGGTAGAGCGTAGTTTCGGCCATCTATCTTTGAAGGCCAAGAAACCCCGTGATGTCGTCCCTGTGTCTGATCCTCTCAAAACGCCCCAAAGTTCTTCTAAGCGTAGCGCTACTTTCCCGGCCTCCACGTCTTCTATCATGGGCGTTGGAAGTCTCGCTAGTCACTCGGACATCTCGCCGCTGCTTATCGTACAACAGTGCCTTGATCTGCTCAGTGATCTCTCCATGAAGAGCCCGCACATTGCCCATCTTTTCCTTATGGAGAATGATATCATTGGCATGTCTCTTAAGCGTCCCATCAACTCGGCCACCCAATCTGCTCGTAGCCGCAGCAAGTCTCGAATGAACAAGGAATCACGAGCCACCAGACATGCAATTAATTCCCTGCTCACTCTCCTTGATCGTGACCTAGTCATGGAGAGCTCCATGGTGATGACACTGCTTGCGGAACTTATCTACCGTCTGACTATGCCCCTTCAAACCATGGACCGACATCGTCGTGAGACTGAGCAAAAGCAACGCAAGATATTTGAGGAGAAAAAGAAGCAGGTGGCAGAAAACGCTAACGCTAATACAACCAACAACGCTGAAAGCTCTGCTGCTTCTGCTACTCCTGCAAACACAGCATCCGCTGATCTGGCTGTCTCCATAGGTGATTCCAAGGCCAATGCTCCGAGCAACACTACAGCGAAGAAGGCTGTCAAGGCAATTCAGATGCCGTACATCCCAACCTACAATCTGAATCTGGTCGTGAAAATCTTCGTGGCGCGCGAGTGTAGTTCTAAGACTTTTCAGAACACTATCTCCGCCATCAAGAACCTCTCTGTCATTCCAGGAGCCAAGGCCGTCTTTGGCCAAGAGCTCGTGCATCAAGCACATCTACTAGCCAAGACCATTGCTGCTGATCTAGATGAGCTTCTGCCGTGCATGGAGCAAGCTACTTCCGGCACCGAAATTCAAGGCATTGCCCTCGCCAAGTTCTCACCTGGCACCTCGGAGCAAAACAAGTTGCTACGTGTCCTAACGGCATTGGACCACCTGTTTGACACGCGCAAAAAGGCGGAAAATGACTCTGGCGACAGCAACGAGACAGACAAGAACAGCCTTGTTCTCTCGCTCTACGATGATCAGGGCTTCACTACTATGTGGAGTCGACTCAGCGACTGTCTACGTGTAATCCGCACTCGCGAGACCATGATCAATGTAGCTACTATCCTGCTGCCCTTGATCGAGTCATTGATGGTTGTCTGCAAGAACACCAGTAAGGCTGTTGAGCAAGACGAATCTGTCCAGAGCCCGCTATCTACTGAGGCTGCTCAAGTCGTCGTCCTCAAAGACGATACGGTGTCGAGTCCGCCCGCACCTCCCTCGTCGGCCCAGCAACGAATGTCACAGCTGTTCTTCAACTTCACCGGCGAGCATCGCCGTATCTTGAATGAGCTCGTGCGCAACAACCCAAAGTTGATGTCAGCCAACTTCTCGCTGCTGGTCAAGAACCCAACTGTCCTCGAGTTCGATAACAAGCGGAACTACTTCACCCGCTCTGTGCACTCTCGTAGTAGCCAACAGTCGCGCAACAACTTCCCCCCGCTACAGCTTAATGTCCGCCGTGACCGGGTTTTCCACGACTCGTACCGCGCCCTCTATTTCAAGAACGGCAACGAGATGAAGTATGGAAAGCTCAACATCCGCTTCAACGGCGAAGAAGGCGTAGACGCTGGTGGTGTCACCCGTGAGTGGTTCCAAGTCCTGTCTCGTCAGATGTTCGATGCCAACTACGCTCTGTTCAGTCCCGTCTCGTCAGACCGCACGACATTCCACCCCAATAAACTCAGCGCTATCAACGACCAGCATCTCGCCTACTTCAAGTTCGTCGGTAGAATCATTGGCAAGGCTCTTTACGAAGGTCGTGTTCTCGACTGCCACTTCAGCCGCGCCGTCTACAAGCGTATCCTGGGAAAGCCTGTGTCTGTCAAGGATATGGAGTCGTTTGATCCCGATTACTACAAGTCACTCCTCTGGATGCTCGACAACAACATCACCGACATCATCGTCGATACTTTCTCTATTGAGGACGAAGAGTTTGGTGTCACCAATATTGTTGATCTAGTCGAAGGTGGCCGTGACATTGCCGTGACCGAAGAAAACAAAAAGGACTACGTGCGGCTAGTCGTTGAACACAAGCTGCTGGCGTCGGTCAAGGATCAGATGGAGAACTTCCTCAAGGGCTTCCACGATATCATCCCCTCTGAGCTCATCTCCATTTTCAATGAACAGGAGCTGGAGTTGCTGATTTCTGGTCTCCCCGAGGTTGATGTCGATGACTGGAAAGCCCACACTGAGTATCACAACTACACTGCTGCTTCTCAGCAGATTCAATGGTTCTGGCGTGCCGTACGCTCGTTTGACAAGGAAGAGCGAGCAAAGCTTCTCCAATTCGTGACCGGAACATCCAAGGTGCCGCTCAATGGCTTCAAGGAACTTGAGGGAATGAACGGTGTCAGCCGTTTCAACATTCATCGCGACTATGGCAACAAGAACCGTCTACCCAGCTCTCACACATGCTTCAACCGTAAGTTCCGATCTATGCCTTGAGAATATACGTATGATTGACCATTTGCTAACATGCCATATCTAGAACTCGACATTCCCGAGTACGAAAGCTATGAGATTCTTCGCCAGCAGCTTATTAAGGCCATCACTGCCGGTAATGATTACTTTGGCTTTGCTTAAAAAAAAGCATATACTATTACGAGATAATCTCTATTTCTTGGCCATACACACTCAGTATATCATCGTTCTATCTGCATTTTCAAATTCTCATCTCTTCCCTCTCAAACTTCATCTCGGCTGTGTGTTTTCATACCGAAATAAGTTCTATATCGTTTTGAGTCTTGTCTGTTTGCTTTGTATTTATATTTTATCGTTATCTCTCGGTTGTTTTAGGATTGTTTATCTTGTATTCTTGGTTTTTTTTATTGGAGTCTTATTACTATGTATTCACTATCTTTGTTACTGTCCGAAGCAAAATCTCCATACGATTTTAGGGTTGGATTTGATTCGGAGTGCAGACCAGTCGGTCCGATGTTTCCTTTATCACTATGATTTGTTGTTTCTGCCATTTTAACATTGAGTTGAGAAATATATATCTATTCACATAACAGCATTTTATCTATACTGTATTGAACCATTGGCCTTTATTCATGTCCTTAGCTGCGTTTATTTTGAAGAATTAAGAAGTACATCTAGAGATAAATGCCCCCAAAATGATGAAACTTTTCAAGTATCGTTCCTGTTTTTGCCGACCAAAAGAAGAAATCAACGCCTAGAAGAATGTGAAACATGATATGCATAAAAAAGTCACAAACTCGAACTTCTCTCCAGTAACTTTGACAAACAATGGAAGCATTACTATTTGTTAAAAATTGTCAAAATCATGAAGTTCCTTGCGAGAGTCAGAAAGATACTGGACAAATGGAAAACAAATATTCTTGTTGGTACTTGTAATTTTTTGTATTTTTGGATAAATTTTGGGTATCCCTCTTTTCCGCTTTTTTAAGAAGCACCTCTAGTGGAGGCAAGCTAATTGATACATCATTTTTTTTTGTAATGACGAGAAGAAAAAAAAAACCATTCCAAAATTTACTTGCGCATGGAAGAAGCGCGGCGCTTGCGCAGATCAGCCTTCTGAGACTTGGCCTCGGCAACGCGCTTAGCCAGAAGCTGAGCATACTCGTTAGCCTCATCCTTGACCTTCTCGGACTGGCGGCGCTTGAGGGCCATGCGGTGACGCTTGTGCTGCAGGCGCTGGGGAGTGACCAAACGCTGGATCTTGGGGGCCTTGGTGTAAGGCTTCTTGCCCTCACCCTTGGGGGTGACCTCGCGGCGAATGACGTACTTGCGGACCTGTAGATGGGCGGGTTAATATGCATGAAAAGAGAGTATTCCTATACGAAAGGTATGAACTGAATCGGTAAGTAGTTAGTAGCAGAATACGGCATGCCAAGATACCGTCAGGCCAGATTCTACTTCATGGAAATGAATTCGAACCGAGTGTAAAACATGTTGCGTATGCCTTGATCAAGTAATCAAGGACTTGGCCATAGATCTCTTACTGGGTGCTCATCAACATCCTGTTATGGAATGCTTAGTCACACTTTGCAGCTACTGGCTGGGGAGCGTTGCCGCAATTCCAGGTAGATACCAGGTCTATACCACATAACTTGATGATGTTGTGAGACATCAATAAGAAGCAGTCGTGACGTAGTGTTGGTAGCTGATTGCAAACAGCAAATTAAGAAGGCCAAGCTCATGGAAGAGCATACAGCAACCGAATACAGACAGCAGTGAATCATTCCCTCTCTACTTGGTCATATCAGTGAAGATATGATTGAAGGAGAGGAAGTGAGCAACTGAGCTGACGGTCTTCTCACACTCTACCTGGGCAGCAAGAAATCCTCCTGTGCAAAATCCCAGGCAGGCGATGACTGAAGAGAGGCGTGCGGTAAGCTGCTACTAGCCACAGTCGATAAGATCGGACAAGTGGGAAAGTAGGGGAGCAGTAAAACACGTACATCGTCATCCTTGGAGAGGCTGAAGAAGCGGCGGATCTTGGTGGCACGCTTGGGACCCAGACGCTTCGGGTGGACAACATCGGTCAGACCGGGGATCTCCTGCTCGCCCTGCTTGACGATGGACAGAGCCAGAACGGACAGATCGTTACCGACAATGCAACCACGGACGGACTTGCGCTTGCGCTCGCCGGTGCGGCGAGAGCGGTAGCACGAGTGGCCATCAGCGAGCAGAAGGCGGACACGGTGGGGCTTCATGACACCCTGCTTCATAGGGAAACCCTGCTTGTCGTTACCACCGGTGATGCGGACAACGTAGCCCTTGAACTCGGGGCCGAGAGAGTCAGCGGGGACTTCAGCGCCCATCTGTATTGTCGAAAAGTGAGGTTAGCATTTTGTTGTTTGTTGTACACCGTGTCAACCGAAGTTTCGGGGGATATGTTCGATCCGTATATTAAATCGAGACACCCTTTTCGACTTCGGTTTCGAGGTCTGATGTCGAATGATGTAAACGTACGCGCTTCTCAATGAAGGGAGCGATCTTCAGCTCATCGTCAACCTCGACCAGCTTCTGGGAGCCGTTAGCAGGGTAGGAGATGTTCAGCTGAATTTGAGCATGTTAGCAAACCATACCGTATGGCGATTGTGTGGCATTGAATAGCAAAAGCTAGAAATCATCTTCATCATCAATCAATCTTAACAAGTAAAACGATGATAATGAGATATCCGACTCTATCGCTGATATTAGGTACATGGCCGTAACGTACCTTCATTTTGGCGGTGTCTGATTTTACTGCTTGACGTTGTAGATTTCGAAACGACACACGATTAGGGATTTTGAGGAAATAGACAAAATTGCTTGAGATCCCACACAATTTTTGTCAATTATTTTCTTGTTGACCCACTAGGGCTGTGATGGCTGCCCAATGAAATAAGACAGAAAACTGAAGTGGGGCTTTCTCTTGTTTGTTTCTTGGTGGGCTCTTCTAGACGCCACAGCATTATTATCTCCCATACTATCGCTTTCCGTGGCGTCGCATTCTCGAAAGTGGCTAGATTTTCAATTAGTGGGGTTTCCCAATTTGGAAAGTGGATCCTTGACGATGCCTCTTGATGTTCAAGACTTCGGCTAGGCGACGATAGTTGACGACGTATAGCTTCACAGCAGCAAAAGCACCTCTAAAAATTACATTCTAACCTTACATTTTATCATTTTCCATAATAATGTCTGATCTTGAATCTGTCAAAGTACATCCACCAAATCCGCAAAGGTCTAGCCCTCCTAATCCTCTGCCTACAACTATCCAAACACCATCCGGGCTAGCTATAATTGAGCTACAGGGCACCATAGCTCACACCGACGAGCTCTCGGCTTCCCTTCACGATGAGAACAACTCGCTCAACTCTTTACACGTTGGCCACATTATTTTTCCCAACTACAACCCCGATTTTCAAGAATCAGGCAGTACGGCTTGGATGAAGAAGGTCTACATATTTGTTGGTGGCCATCAGCGGCTTACGGGCGAATGTAAAAAACTTCCACAGCCAGTGGCTATTATACGCAAAAGACAAGCTGAAGGGGAAGAGTCACGGCAAAAAGAAGTGTTAGATATCGTTGAGATCGTGAAATACAAGCTGGTGTTCATGAATCGCCCAGAACCAGTCAGTTCCTCAATGCTACCGTAATGCATCTTGGAGGAATTTAGATTATCGAGTTTCATGTTCTTTTTTGGGTTTCTAGCGTGATGGTTATCAGAATTCATATGCAACAGCGTTGGTTTACTTTCATATTTGTTTCCTATATTTTATGTTACTCCTAAACTTAACTTTTATATCCAGTATGATCCCATTTTGTAATCCGTATCCTTGAAAGCAGACTCTGTTTATCTTGTTCTATGCAGGTATTACGTAGCAAGCGCAATCGGCTTTACCCGTGCTAAGCCATCACGCGCATAGAAAGTCATTGGATAGGGACCTGTTCCCCAATCTTCCAACTCTTCTAGGGCAATCAATGCCTCGTGGGGAGACAATAGTGGTCTAGGAAAGGCATATCCCCAATCAATACTTAATCGTGGACAGGCTACCTGAACCCAGCACTCTACATCCGCCATCATTGCTAGCTTCCCTGGGAAGATCTCGCTGAGTAGTAGATTGACAAATGGTATTCCCTTCTCATTGAGTCGCTTCTCAATTTTAGCCATAGTGTGTGGGTTTCCTTGGCGGCCAAGAGAACCAAGAATAAGACCCCATTTCTTCGCCGTCTTTCCTTGTTTGATGGCCGTTCGTCTCAGACTCTGCATTTCGGTATGCTCGTACTCTTCACGAGTTAGCTTTCGTGAATATGGGTCGTAACGATATGCCGGAATTGTAGGGTTGTGTATCATCATGCTCTCCAAGTGGAAACGGCCATCTCCCAAGTACAGAATCATGTCGACGTTATCCTCCTGTTTCATGTGTGGCGATGTGCACCCCAGGACCTCACCTTTACTGAGAGGTGCTATTTGAGGTACAAGCACACTGAATCCCTCCTTCTCAAGAGATGCCCGTACACCGTGAATAGTAGCGTTGAATTGGATGGTGCCAACCAGGGCAATGGTTTTTCCGGAGGCGAAGTTGCGTTTGAGAGACTCCACAAAGTGCGAAGTATCGATGGTGATATCAACAAAAACATAGAGTGTCTTGATCTTAGTCACATCAACTGGCACCAAGCAACTATGGGCATAGTGAACAAGAAGATCACACCCCAGAGCACGAGCTGTGTAGTCATCAATACAGCAAGCGCCGTATGTGACATCACCCATGATAAGTGTCTCAATACCAGGGCAGAATTCAGTCAAGATGTCAGAAATGGTGGTAGCGAACAGCAATAGACCCTCGGGCAGCTGCAGCGCAACCTTTTTTGCGCCCAGCGTTCGTATTCTGTGAACAGTTTTGTGAATCTCAAAGCTGTAGTTCGACGGGAGCAATGCTATGGCTTCATTGAGTCCCTCGTTATTCAAGATCTCTGGCGGCACCTGGTTGAGCAAACGTGGAGGTCTACGTGGCTTAGCGGCTGAGGAACATTATCAGTTAGCAAGACTAGAGATACAGATATCGGATGTATTTCAGCTTTATTCACCTCCAATTTCGGTTGACGTCGATACAGCGCCGGCTCCTTTGCCCTCGCCTGCAGCTCGCCGGCCAACGAATCTCTTCTTGGGCTGTTTGGCGGTAACTTGTGGCGCAGAGGCTTCGAACCCGCCCTCTTGCGCCAGACTGAGAGCTTCAATATCAGCCGCAATACCAATGTCGGTCTCTGCACGATCAGATTCCATCGTTTGTGTTGGTATGTGTGATAAGCCGTGTTTTTTACTTTACAATTCGTCGACTGTTTTTTTTCTCGATCCTTGGATTCAGCAAATCCGTGATAGGCCAAGAGACGATCAAAAGTTGATAGTGGGGCTCCTGCAATAACTTAAAAAGGGACCCCGCGGTTGGACGTCATTAAGCTTTGATGTAACCTTGAGATAGATTGGTTCTATGGACAATGAGTCTTGAGTCTAGATGTTATATTTTGAATGTGAGATAGTCTAGTTCACAAGATGTTTTTGAGAACAAGTTGTCGTTGGAACATATGTCATGCACGTAATAGTCCGGACGTGATAGGGTTTAATAGGGTTAATTCGTATTTGGAGAAGCCCTGGCATATACAGGGGCATTGCATGTAGCGGAAATGCTGCTGCTTCTCCACATACCGCATGGACGGGCTTTAAAACGGCATGAGCCGATGTTTTGGCTTCTTAATGGAAATCCGGCAACTGCTTTAGAGCATCAATCCCGAGGTCAAAGTTTATGTTTACATTTTAGAGTGCTTTGTGTGTCTTTGAAGTCAACGCAGTAATCTATCATGAATTCTTTGAGCCATCGTGTTAGGTTGTCCCTAGCACGGCAATCGGCTGCTACAATGTCTCGTTCACGCCGCTCATTAGCTACGAGCGGCTCTCGAGCTAGTGCGGTGGATCGCAAAGTCACGATAGTCGAGGTCGGGCCGCGTGACGGCCTTCAGAATGAAAAGCAGACGATTCCGCTCGAAACGAAGCTTGAGCTTATCCGCCGGCTTGCTAATGCTGGCTGCACGACTATCGAGGGCGGTGCGTTCGTCTCGCCAAGATGGGTTCCACAGGTATTGTTCCACAGGAATTGTTTTCGAGAGCTTGGTTAACAAGCCAGCTCGTTTGCTTACTTCTAAAAACACTAACATATCTATGTATTTGGTAGATGGCCGACTCAGGCGCAGTCCTACAGGCTTTGCTCGAAAGCAGCGTCCTCCCCCCAGATCCCGTGCGCTATCCGTTCCTTGTGCCAAATCAGCGTGGTATGCAAAGTCTGAGTAAGATTCTGGTGCAGTGCAGAGGCCAATATTCCACACATGATGAGCCATCAGACAACACAGCTCTACCCGAAATTGAGGTTGCGGTGTTTGTATCGGCAACCGAGTCGTTTTCCCAGAAGAACCTCAATACAGACATTAAAACGTCGATACAGAATTTAACGGGTGTCTTTGGAGAGGCAAAGGGTATGGGAATGCGAGTACGTGCCTATATATCAATGGTCTTGGGATGCCCGTTCGAAGGCCCGGAAATCAACCCGACTGTGGTGGCTGACATTGCCCGAGATTTGCTGGAGATGGGTGCCGACGAGATATCGCTGGGCGATACTACTGGAATGGGAACAGCACCTCGGACAAAGGAGTTGCTTACAGCATTGACGGCAGCAGGCATCCGCAATGAAGACATTGCCATGCACTTCCACAATACACGGGGCCAGGCACTGGTGAACACTGCTGTGGCTCTGGAACATGGCATTCGTATCTTCGATTCAAGTGTCGGCGGGCTAGGTGGGTGTCCCTACAGCCCTGGTGCCACGGGCAATGTCGCAACTGAGGATATGGTGTATTTCTTACACAGCGTGGGCATGGAAACGGGCATCGACTTGAAGGCCCTCACCGAGGTGGGCGCCTGGATCACGAACGAACTGGGAAAACCCAATGAAAGCAGTGTAGGCAAGGCATTGCTTGGCGGACGCAAGTTCCACGAAGCCACCAAATTATAACGTTTGTATAAGTGTAGATAGTAGTAGATAGTTGTATCGATTTAGCATGCTTAATGAATTCTAGCCTGCCACTGTGGGTTTAGTCGACCTGCCATCCCACTACCACGATCACGTGATAACAAACCCAGGTTAGTGATGCGCGATTATTATGGGTTTTCTGGAGGCGTATCTAGTGCCTTTTTAGTGTCTTTTTAGTGGGGCTTGAGCCAGCCATCCCCCCCAAATCAATCTGGCTAGCCACTGCTCTTAATGCTTTCGTCTCGAATGGGAGCTATTGCCCCAGCGTATTTTGTAGGCAGTGCCTACAGCCTTTCTAACTTTCTAATGCTTGCTTACCTTAACATTGGTACTTGCAATTGCATATCTTGGAAGTAGCTTCCTCCATTTCCTCCACCATTTCATCTACCTAATATATCGTATACAACAATAATACATCGATACATCCATCGCCAACGACGATAATCCAGCCGGTCTCGATTCGCAGTTCCTGGACGTCTTTTCATCTTTGTTTCACCGATCATCTCTTCCTATCCTTTCTCCTTCGACCAAACCGATCAGGACAAGCCACCGAGCGAGCTTTTTGCTGCCGTCTTTCTGACCCTCGCTCGTCTCTTTCTTTTCTCACCCTCTTCACAACAGACCACTGAATTCGAACATCTGTCATGGATCCTAGAGTGCCTTCGTACTCGGTGACGCCCAGAATCACCTACAACACTGTCGGCGGTGTCAACGGTCCTCTGGTCATCCTGGAAAATGTATGAAACTCGCCTAATTCGGCTCTCTTGCTCTGCGCCGTTGCCAATGACGTTTGCGATGACATTTCAATATCGAAGCTTCAGCCACACAAGGAGCCTTATTCTCCTTGTTATCTCTGCTGTTCTAGCCTTACTAACGATGCGCCTTGCGTTGTGCTGCTGTTTAGGTCAAATTCCCGCGCTACAATGAGATTGTGCAACTGACGCTGCCAGATGGCACGGAGCGCACCGGACAGGTCCTTGAAGCTAGAGGTAAGCTTATCCAAGGCTCTGCGACACTAATTCCGGCTTTTATATGGCTATAATGCGATTGTGCGCATGTGTAAAATGCCAATATAGCGACCGTGACGCTGACGCAATCTTATGATCACTTGTAACTAACAACTCTCTTATCGCTTTGCTAGGTGACCGCGCCGTCGTTCAGGTACGATCTCCAAATATCATTTCGCGACATTTGCCAAATCAGCTATCGAACTCTACTCACGATGTCATATCTACTATGAAGAATAGCCGGGAATAAGGACTGGACTAATATGCTGTGAATATAGGTATTTGAGGGTACCTCCGGTATCGATGTGAAGAAGGTGCGCAATTCATACAGGTCTTACATGTCTTGTCTAAGAATATTTTACTAACATAGCCTCTCTACCTACAGACAAAGGTTCAATTCACTGGCCAGAGCTTGAAGCTTGGTGTGTCGGAAGACATGCTGGGCCGTATCTTCGACGGATCGGGCCGTGCTATTGATAAGGGCCCTAAGGTTCTTGCTGAGGAGTACCTGGACATCAACGGTTCGCCTATCAACCCTTACTCAAGAGTAAGTGAATGAACCCTCGCAGAAAGATATTTCTGCTAGTTAAAGCGCCAGTATCATAATCGAAGAATCAGACTGACAATATCAAACTGATAGGAATACCCCGAGGAGATGATCTCTACCGGTATCTCTGCTATCGATACCATGAACTCGATTGCTCGTGGCCAGAAGATTCCCATCTTCTCTGCCTCCGGTCTACCTCACAACGAAATTGCCGCCCAAATCTGTCGCCAGGCCAGTCTAGTACAACAAAAGGGCGTCACCAACAAGGGCGTCCACGACGGCCACGAGGAGAACTTCAGCATTGTCTTCGGTGCCATGGGTGTCAACCTGGAAACTGCTCGTTTCTTCACCCGCGATTTCGAGGAGAACGGCTCTCTGGAGCGTGTTACTCTGTTCCTAAACTTGGCCAACGATCCTACGTAAGTCGAGACTTTCTTGTGCTTCTTTTGATCATGGCGATATTTGTATCTGTATAGACGATGACTGACATATCATTCACTACAACAGCATCGAGCGTATCATCACTCCCCGTCTCGCTCTTACTACGGCCGAATACTACGCCTACCAGCTCGAAAAGCACGTCCTGGTCATCCTTACCGATCTGTCCGCCTACTGTGACGCCCTCAGAGAGGTTTCCGCCGCCCGTGAGGAAGTTCCCGGTCGTCGTGGTTACCCCGGTTACATGTACACTGATTTGTCGACTATCTACGAGCGTGCTGGTCGTGTTGCGGGCCGTAACGGATCCATTACGCAGGTTCCTATCCTGACCATGCCTAACGACGATATCACCCACCCTATTCCCGATCTAACTGGTTATATTACCGAGGGTCAGATCTTCGTCGATCGTAGCTTGTACAACCGTGGTATCTACCCCCCGATCAACGTTCTGCCTTCTCTGTCGCGTCTGATGAAGTCTGCCATCGGTGAGGGTATGACGCGCAAGGATCACGGTGATGTGTCCAACCAACTGTACGCCAAGTACGCGATTGGTCGTGACGCTGCCGCCATGAAGGCTGTCGTTGGTGAGGAGGCGCTGTCGGCCGAGGATAAGCTGTCGCTGGAGTTCCTGGAGAAGTTCGAACGTCAATTCATCAGCCAGGGCCCGTACGAGGCGCGTACTATCTTCGAATCATTGGATCTGGCGTGGAGTCTGTTGCGTATCTTCCCCAAGGAGCTACTCAACCGTATTCCGGCCAAGGTTCTCAACGAATACTACCAGCGGGCGTCTAAGGAATCCAAGGTCAAGGCTCAGGCCAAGGCTGCCGCAGCGGAAGAGAACCTCATCGATACTTAAGCGTTTGAAGGGGAGATATTATATACAATAAAGAAGGCATGAAGGCTACAAGAGACCAGAAAAAGCGGGAAAAAATCAAGCCATGTTCGGTCTGCTTGTGTGGATGATGCGGTCAGCGGCAGAAGGAGACGCCTCGAAACAAAGGGTTAGGGGTCATGTCGGAAGTTGGATATAGAAGGTTACTTCTGCTATCGGAGAAGCTGCTGCTGCTGTCTTTTTTGGTGTTTTCGATCGATTACTACTGCGTGTTGTTGAATTTGTTTTTATACTGGCCTTGATGTTATGCTTTACTTTATACTATGCTACCCCCAATCCTATCTACTCATCTTGAACCCTTGAATTGAAAAACGTTATATTCCTTGATGGTTATGAGAGAGATAAGATAGTAGATGAATTGGAAAGTGCAATATACATATGAGTGAGATATGGTTATTGATATATTAGGATGCCAATAGCCTGATTGTGGCCTGATTTTGTTATCAAATTGAAACTTGGGCTTAGAGAAGGACATGAGTATGTGCTATGTAGTTATTAATATATTTATATAGCTGCTTGAAATGATATATAGGAAACCAAAAAAATCAACATCCTTTTTATGTATGATTTATTTTTTTTGTATCTATTCTCTGTGGTTCTTTCGAGATGGCGCTTATCAAATTCGGGTTGGGCTCTTCATTATTATTATAAATATATAATTATTTAGGCTGACCATCTGTTTTGGCAATCTAGGAAATCCTTTGCGCCTTTTGCTGTGCTTTTTTTCTTCTCGTTTCTTCTACTCAATCTTACTCTAATGAAATGATATACAGCTCGGATTATCTTCGTAGAAATCACTGAGAACTATTTACAAACACTCGAAGATACCCAAATATCTCCCGTTAATTTCTTGTGGCAATTGACAATAAAAAAACATGTAAGAGTCTTTCTCTGCTGACATCATCAAGAAAAACAATAGAAAACAACAAAACTAGAAACAAAAGATATTATCAGCTGTTAATTCTATTGTTTGCCGCTTCTCCAATATCTCCGAAAATATCAATTAAATTCGAATATCTTGACGTTGGATCTTGTTTTGTTCCTTGTTTATTATTTTATTCACAGAATATCACAGTCTTTTTTGTTCGTCTTCCTGGGCTTATCATCGCATACAACGACTGCAACGACTGCGACGCCATGATCTTCGGACGGCTTATCCGGCCGCGATCCTTATACCGAGCTGCTGCAAATATAGCTGCAGTTCCCGGAGCTATAACCTTCCCAGCCGTGCCGAGCCGGTCGTCCACGGCTTATATTCCGGGCTTTCTTCTACGCCAAGGCCGGGCCCAGATCCGCTGTTATGGATATCTGCATGAGATGTTGCTACAGCACCCCATCGAGGAGGAAACGCTGCCGTTATATCAGGTCGATCAGTATTACCCTGTCGACATCGGAATGGTCTTTGCTGATCGCTACGAGGTCGTAGGGAAGCTGGGCTACGGTGCGTATTCGACAAGCTGGCTATGTCGAGATAAAGTGTACGTGATTCCTATGACAGATTTTCGGGTCCGAGCTCCGGAGTTAGTGTATCGTTCATGTTCAAGGCTCACCTCTCATCTTATCGCTACAGAAATAGCAGTTTCAAGGCTGCCAAGGTGACCATCTGCCTGCATAACTTTCCCGAGGCATCGTTGCGTGAGCTCATCGCATATGAGCATATCGCACGAGCATCTACGCGCTCAACTCACCCAGGCCGCCATCTCATTCGTGGAATGCACGATAGCTTCCAACTTGAAGGCCCCTCGGGGACTCACTGCGGGCTCATCTTAAGTCCGATGTATCTTACTGTCATGGACCATGCTAGGAAGTATCCCGATACTCTGCTGCCCCTCAACGAAGTCAAGAAATTAACAAGAAATCTGCTCTGGGTGCTCGACTTTCTGCATTCGGAGGCCGGAGTTGTCCACACGGATCTCAAAACGGACAATCTGATGCTGACAATCGAGGATGGAGGCATGCTTAATGATTTCGTCAAGGAAGAAGCCTCAAGTCCGAGCTTGCGCCGTAGTCTGGGCGGAGGCCGGGGAATCTATCGGAGCCGGTCGTTCCGTGCTCCCAAGGCTGGAATGGGCAGTGGCACAGCGGTACTTTGTGATTTCGGGGATGCTCGGATAGGCACTACCCAGGCTCCATGTCGTCATGTTCAGCCACTCGTATATCGGTCTCCCGAGGTTATCTTTGAGATGGCCTGGGGCAGTCCTGCCGACATCTGGAATTTTGCTGGTCTAGTAAGTGAACCAACAAACTTAGATTACAAGTCACCCTTCTTTACTGACTTTGGCAATAGGTTTGGGAACTTGTCCAAGGCGAGAGACTATTCCGCAACGTCGTCGATATGACCGGAGGTCACGATGCATTCCGGCATATAGCTCGTATGGTGGCTTTGATCGGTAGACCTCCAAATATGTTTCTCCGACGAAGCGAAACCACAAGCCAGTGCTTTGATCACGACGGTCAGTAGAATAATCTCCAAATGCGTTCAGAAAACACAAAAAAAAACACAAGCAAACTCTAGATAGTTCTCATCATCACTAACTTATTCTAAACTACATATACAACAGGGTCCTGGATTGCAAGCAATGAAGCCGAAGTTCCGGCTGTGTGTCTAGAAAGTCTTGAGCAACGTTACGGCAACGATCCAGATCTTTCCCAGGAAAGGGAAGAGTTTATCAGTTTCATACGGTCAATGCTCCAGTGGCTTCCCGAGCAAAGACGAACTGCAAAGGAACTATCAAATCATCCGTGGCTGTCAACATCACGATAGAAGTCTTTACGACATTCGCCATTCGCCATTTTATTGAAAAATCCGAGAAAGGCATATCAGGAGGCCGCTTATAAGGGTCGATAATCTGATGAAAGGTAGTACGTTTTCATTAAAGACAATCAAGTACAAACAAGCAGATAACAACAAGCTAGATGACACTTTTATACCCAAGACCAACCCAGCCACAAGACGAAAAAGAAAAAAAACAAAAGGAAGATTAATGAAAGGGTACAAAGGCTTAGCCTGGCCTAGGAGATTCTCTTTGGACAGAGGGGCAGCCTTTGTCTGAGGCGTGCGAGAAGTGCTGGGGCTTGATATGTCCTCATTTTAAAAAGCTTCCAAAGTCTTCAAAACCTCAAAGATTTGAGCTTCAGGAGTTCGGGGTGTCTTTGTTGCCTTCGAGGCTTTAGAGACCCGTGGAGCCCGAGGGGTCTTGGGGGCTTTTGGTACCCGAGGAGCACGAGGAGCACGGGGAGCGCGGCGACCTTTCTTGGTTGCATGTCTGTTAGCAACCATTTCAGCCGCCCAAGCTGCTTCTTCAGCCTGTGCTGCTTCCTCGTCGATATCCTCGTCTTCTTCCTCCTCATCAGCTCTCTCCTTACCCTTACCCTTTCTTGGGGGAGCGCGGTGGACAGTCATGCCCGGGACTTGTGGGTAGATATCCTCTTCCTAGTCTTGTATATCTTTAGACCAGTCAGTCCGGGTGTCCTGTCCCGCCGAAAACCACTCCCTGATCGACCGGGCGAAGGCGTCACCCTTCAACTTCGTCGTGAAGATGGTATCGATCCGGTCTGGGGTCAGCCACGTCCGCTCCTTCTTAGCAGAGATCTTCGCAGCTTCTGCGCGTGCCGCAGCTTCCGCAATCGCGAGGGAGGCTTTGGAGCGCGACTTTACCTCTTTCTTCGGGGCGCCCTTCTTCTTCGCGGAATCAGATGACCCTTCCTCTGGTGAGTCCGGTGCTGTGAAGTCAACTGCGGCCCAGACAGTACCGTCGAATCTCCGGACAACGTTCTCTTGTTGCTCTCGATGGTAAGAGTCACCGTTGTATTTCGCCATCTGCGCTAGGCTATCCTGCGTGCCAAGTCGCGGAAAGAGACTCGCATCCTCTAGAGAAAGCTGGTCTTGGCTAGTTACATCCATGGCAGCTTCGGTGCCTAGGATCAGCTTAGTTCTCCGCGTGTCACCCTTCCGCTGAACTTGACCGTATGCCAGAGGGCCTAGCGCAGATGTGAGGCCGGGCACAGGTTTGCTGGCCGCGCGAAGAATATGGTCGCCCGCGAACATCGATGCCACAGGGTTGGCGGGGACGTTAATTTGCTGCTAAAGATTAGTTAGTACAGCTGTTTATCTCTCCCACTAGTATCATGGTATCGACTTACTCCCGCACCAGAATCTTCCTCTGTCCGCTTCCGCTTCTGACCTGCGGAAACGTTGTTCAGGTTGAGTAAATCAATATCATGATTTACTAGACCTTCGAAGGTATCGTCATCACCGACGACCACCCCCTTCCCCTTCACCATGGAACCACCGAGGCTCGCTCCCAGAACTATAGTAAAACAGTCGTCAGCTATGTTTTGTATGTTTAAGTACATATCGAGAACTTACCATGGGATGTCGAGCCAGCCGTCTCCATCTGGATATTGGCCCGAGACGACTGTGCAGACAAACTAGCCAAACGAGCCAGTTCCTTCTTCATCTCCTCGGTCTTTGACAACCCGAAATCCCGCATCGCCGTAGGGGTTTCCTGCTGGTAGCCCCAAGACCGCGCATCCTTGCGAGAGTCACCCGTCGCCTTATACAGGTCCCAGAAGTCAGCACCAGGCACTAAGCGACGCATGGAGTTGTTGAGCTTCCGAGCCTTAGCAGCCGGCAGAGGTGGTGGGGGCATCAACTCTTTGTCTTTGTCATCGGCGCTAGTCAAGGACGGTGTGGCCGGCAAGACGGGGGCAGCAGCGTCATCAGCAGCGGTAATAGAAACGGAGAGGGGGGTCGCCTCTGCATGTACATCGCCAGTTTCAAACCCGGTAGCGTCTTCCTCTGCAGGGGTGGATGATTCTGACATCTCGACGTCAATTGAGATATTTGGAGTTGACGACATCTGTTCATGTGGACTAGCCTCTAGAACCGGAGCGAAGGGCTAAGGGGGTCATAGTTAGTATTTCTCTATAGCATTAGCAAACTTTATAAAGTAAATTCTTCTTACCGTCTCTTCAGCGGGTGCAGTAAGCAAAGCAGTGAAGTCCACCTGTCCCATGTCGAACTCTTTGAAGTTCTTATCCATGAAAGGCATCGAGTCATTTCTAAACGTCGGTACCTCAACTATCTCCTGGTCAGCATCAACAGCAGAGGCTGGACTATCTTTCGGTAGGACAAGCTCTTCCGGCATCCGAATACCCAGATTAAGGCTATGTCTAAGCCAATTCGGGCATTCAGTGAGGGCCTGATCAATGGCCGTAATAGCAGCCTGGGGATCCTCTAGTTGATCAAACACATCTTGAGTTTCGGGTAATAGCCCAGAGATGCCCGCCTGGAACGTCGGCTCGAGAACAGCAGCGACTAGATAGTAATGTCAGCTAGTTAAAATGTACCATGTATCTTTTTATTCTTCAAAGATTGTTTGTGTAAACTTACCCGGTTGAGGTTTTTTGGCAGCTCTTTCACTGGTCGTCTGGACTGTCTGTACCAGCGCCGCTTTGTATGGGAACGGTAGCTCCCCGGGAACTCTGCGTTGGTTGAGTGGCCGGTTGAGAATCCGGGCAGGTCCCTGAGCATTGAAAGCTCCGATCAAATTCGTTTCGGTCAGATATCCAAAGTTTAGACCAAAGTCTAGAATACTGGAATCCGCCGCGAAGAAGTCGTACTGCGCAGTTGCTTGGTCCGTCGCAATTCCTATAGGTTGATAGATGAGTATATTAGTTACACAAGCTTTAATCTCAAGTAGCACACGCTAATTTAGAAACTGGGCTAGCAAGACAAGGGAAACGGGAAGGAACTCGAATCAGGAAGTTGTATAATTAGGATGGATGGATTTTTCAACTTACCTGAGTCACGGAGCGCCTCGGTGTTAGAGAGTGCGTCCGTGTTTACCCAGGCATTGTAGAACTCTTCAAAGGCCTCTAGCCTCTCCTCTCCTTCGATAGGGGAATCTCTAGCAGCATCCTGGGAGGCAGAAAGAAATGCTAGGTTGCTGGAGAGCAGCGCGGGATCGATGGTGCTCATACCATCCCCTTTGTGAGTCTCTTCGAAGAGCGCGCTGAACTGTTCCTCCGACACTTTGTTGGCGGTGTCGTTGGAAGGCGAGGAGGCAAAGTTACCAGTGAAGGACATGGTGGGATGGGAAAAAGAGGGTATCGAAAAACAAAAAGCAAGTGGAAGTGAAGTATCTAAATAGATCTCCTGGGTCCTAAAGATAGACCAGAGATCAGAATAATTAAAGTAGAGTCAATGTCTTGATGATTAATAGTCACCGGATGAGAAGTATTGATGGTCGACAGAATATCGAATGAGGCTTGCTAGTCAATGAACTTGAGAGTGAATAAGACTTTTCTGTACAGATGGAAGGTCGGAGTGAAAGATGTGACTGTATCAAATGGCACCGAAGAAAGAAAGTGAAGCAAAGATCAAAAAGCAAAAGCCGAAGACGAAAATAAAGGACTTTTGATGACGAAAGAAGGGCTATCGTCTCGATCGTGATGGTTTATATATGGTGAACAACAGGAAGAAAAAGACAAAAAAGATAGGGAGACCAGAAGATTTATATAGTTTTCTTTGGAATATGGCACTGTTGGTTGTCCGCCTTTGGCAGAAAGATATCTTTGTTGACAACTATTAATTTCTGCCAGCCTAAGGCTCCGTGTATACTTACGTGATCGTCTTCCCCGATAGACCACCGTTAGCAAACAATCTACTACCCGCCTCCAGAAACGGAAGGGGAGTGAGATGTCGATAACATCGGAATCACTGTTCGGTGACTGATTGTGTTTTGGGGGCTGGGGGCTGGGGGCTGGAAGATTTCAGCAGTTTGTGTATGTGACGAGCAGCTCGGCCCGTCTATCCCTATAATACATTCACAGGGCCACCAAGATCGTAGATAGTTATATACTTCACAGTTACTACTCGAATATCATACCTTGGTCATCAAGCTAACAGTCGATTTGGTAACCTTCGGCTACCAGCTGATCGATCTAAACGTAGATAGTCGTCACCATGTTCGGATACAGATATATTAAATTCTTCGGGGATATTGAACAGACGATCAGACATGTAGATGACCATGCTAATGCCATATGGTGTTAAATACTTTATGTTGTCATGTCACCGTCTATTTGAGTATCAAATGCTGCCTAATTCCACAACCACGCCCTTAATCTATAACTAGTAGGAATTATACAGTGACTCATATGTTTGCTATGTGAGATATATCTAAGCCTCAAATATTGAATATGAGTTCAATGAAAAACAGGCCATATTTTGAAAAATTATGTGTGCGATCTCTTTCAAGAGGCAGTTACCATCATCGATCAGATGGGATGGGATATCAAATCTATCCATTTTAGAATAATTGCCTGGATTATATGGCACATAGTGAATTTGTTGCTCTAAAGTGGGGCTAATCAATCTGTCAGTGCTTAGTCCCACTTATTAAGGTTAAAACAGACACAGTGCATGCGGTACAGTGCACAGCCGACTAGCTTTTGAGAAAATACTGTGTTTATACACAATGCTTCTCCACTATAAGACAACAAGCATGAGCAAGTCAAGGGGTGTCTTGAGACGACTTTGGCCGTACGAGCTTATCATATGTAGTTGATTTAATCTTGAATTATCTTATTTCCTAACAGACAGCTCGTTTTTATTATGTCATTCTAGATGTCTTTTGTTAGGGTACTTCATTAATAGGGTCTAAGGTAACCAAACTTCATACAATAGATACTATGTGACTACATGATAATATTGTTATGTATCTATGGCTTCCAGCGAAGTAGTGTGAATGAAGCTGCCGGGAACTCGTAACTGTCAGTCTCCAATTTGATATTTGTCTCCGACACGGAAACATCACGCGAAAGGACTCCTGCTGCTTCCTTGGGCGTCAACTGCCTGACCTCGACCTCCGAATCCGTCACAATGCCTGACAACTTGACCGAAATAGCCTTTGTTTCGTGGATATTGACGACCGCCAGATTCAACGTACCATCATCATTCTTAGCAGCACTAACGTCCAACCATGGCATATCGACAGCAGCTTCTAGCCACTTCGGCTCAGTCGGACCGGTATATGCGCCGCAGCGAGTGGCGACAGCAAAGCTCGAGCCGCGCATGAACTGACTAAACCACAACAATGGCCACCACGACGTCTGCTTCTGTAAGCCAGTAGGAGTTGTCATCAGCGGCGAGATCACATTGACGCTCTGTGCAATATTTGCCATGCCGATGTATTTGGCCTGGCGCACGAAGACGTTGAGCCACACAGCTACAGCTAGAGCGTCGGACACATTGTAGGCTTCCTCGGCACCCTGCTCGCCTGGTGCACGAACGGGGTCCCAGACATTCCATTCATCGAAGCAGATACGTGCTACGGGAACTGAAGGCGGGACGCCGTTGGCCACGCGAGCAGCATCGATCAGACCGGCGGTGACCTGGATAGCGCGTTCAGCACTTAGCGGTGCAGTGGCGTTAGACAGATGCTTATCTGACGCAGTGTAGATATGGATGCTGTGCATAGCGATCAAGCCTCGCGTACTATCACCGCCTAGCGCGTGTGGCTCCCACTTGATACAGCGGTTGATGACAGTCTGATCCCAGGTCGCCAGACCTGTTTCACCACAAAGAATCAGCTGCAGCGATGGATCGAGCAGCTTCAACGCTTTGGCCCATTGCCAGGCTTGTTGAGCGTATTGCTCAGCTGTCATCTGGCCAATCTGCCATGGCCCCCACATCTCATTGCCGAGAGCCCAATACTTGACGTTCCATGGCTTATCACGGCCGTTCTTGCGGCGTAGATTGGCGTAATAGGTATCGGCATCAGAGTTGCAGTATTCAACCCAGGCGAGAGCCTCGTCTAGCGTACCAGTGCCGAAGTTAAGGGCGAAGTAGGGCTCGGTGCCAACAACTTCGCACCAATGGAGGAACTCATCGGTGCCAAACTCATTGGTTTCGGTCCCTAGCCAAGCTAACTCAGGACGTTTCGGCCGCATGTCTTTAGGGCCTACGCCGTCTAGCCAATGATATGTGGCAACGAAGTTGCCGCCTGGGTACCGAACCACAGGGACTTTGAGTTCCTTCATGGCCTCGATAATATCGAGACGGAAGCCATTGGTATCAGATAATGAGTTCCCGGGGTCGTAGATTCCGCCATATATACAGCGACCCATGTGTCTATAGAGAGAGTTAGTATATCATGGCATTGTCTCATAAATATAGCAGCAAAAACTTACTCAGTAAAGCCACCGTAGGTCATGTCTTCAATCTTGCTGATTACATGATCAGGCAGCAGCGTAATGCTCGCCTGCTCCTCGTCTGAAATTCGCGCATATGTAGTCGACATGGTGATGGTCTCTCTTGGTTGTATTCAAACACGTAAGGATATAAGATGGAAGATGAGCTATGTTAATCAAAGGGAAACGACTGCGATATTAACTGAATATACGTTGTTGTCAACTGCGGAGGCTGCGGCTCTGAGGTTCAAGCTCAAAAGGTTGTTAAGCGACGCCGTTAGGCCTAACAAGATACATTAATGGGAGGCGTAGTAATTTTTAGGCGGGCATAGAATGTAACCTATCCAGAATGTCTATTAAAACCACCTGATCAGGTCTAATACAGCGCTGGGCTCAAGTATTGACGGCACTGTAGCATCAGTGACGGAGACACACAGTCTAGATTCTAAGATGCCGGACATTTATATCCTGCTCACGTGCTATAGTTAATCAAGGTAGGTTTAGTAATAAGCCTAGTTAGCTGGAGATCACATTATAGGTCGCAATTGGAGGCGCTTATAAGAATCACGGCCGTCATGTCACCTGCATCAGCACTATACCCAGATGATTGTATGTATATTGGCTTTATTTTCAGTGGTGCGTCTAAAGTCTATTCCCGGAAAGCTTAACTAGGCGACCTCTTTTCGAAGATATTAGGCGAATTGATGGTAGAAATTTTTGATTGGTGCGCTTGTAACTTTGAAACCCTGCAAATACGTGTTAGTCGTATGCCGTCTCTATATTTTATCTTATCTTGGTTTTTTTGTTGTTAGAGACAACCAAGAAAATCGACATTCGATTATTTAACTTTAAACTAATCAACTTGATGTTTGAGAAGTTCTCACATAACTAGTAAGAGAAAACAACGCCGATTCAGTCCAACTACATATGTATATAGTTGTATACACGCCGCACAAAATCATCTCCAGCTACTAATATGCGGAATAATCTCCGAGACGCTGCTATTCCTTTAGCCCAGCCATCCGCTCGTATAGCAGCAGTTATTCACCAAAGAAGGAAGGAGAAGCTAGAAACTAGAAGAGATAGAATGCCTGATTTCCGATCAGGGTCTCCAGTCCGACCACGCCCAAGTTCCATTGCCACTCGTGTTTGGTATAATGGTCGGCTTTCAGTCGGACCGTCTCTCTGTAAGGTATACAGATATAGGGTCGAAAACACTCTTCATAGTTACTATTAAATAGACGGTGTAGTATGATAGGATCATCCCCACGAAGCGTCAAAACGACGTCGCAGAAAGCTCTCAGATGCCTTATTGAGCAGTCTGCCTAGGGTTATCTAAATAAACCCTAACAATATAACTACATGTGCCATCCGATATGCCTATGACCTAAGCGTTTCTTGTGACATGCCAGCTACGAAAAGGCAAAAAAAAAAAGCCTCAGATTGAGAAAGTGACCTTAACGAGAAAGCTTGGAGTAAACAAGAACGAAAAAAGAAGAGTAGCATAAAAGTTGGGGAATCCCTGTCAGATTTCCCCGGATTTCAGCGCTTTCTTCTCCCCTCCTCCAACAGAAAAAGTAAGGATAGGATTTCACATCTAAATTCTCTTGCTTCGTTTTCCTAGTAAGAGAAAGCAAAAGAGAGAAAACTAACTTGCACTGAATACTTACATGCTATTCTTTAGCCGCGTCCAGCACATCAGGCAAGTTTATGACGATGACGGCTATTGCTTTGTCTCCCTAATCCCTCTGTCTCTCAAATGCCCGAGTAGGTGGATAGGATCAGAAGCGTCCGACAGGTCAGTAGCAAGTGCTACTCAAAGTTTTGTTTTGAGAAGAAGACTCATGTCGTCAGTAAAATGAACCTGGAAAGCAAATAAGACAGAAACAGGCCACTATACGTCTTAGGGTACCTGAGATTAGTATAAAAGCTGGCCATGTCCATAAACTTTGTTGTAAGAATGATTAAAGTACAAAAGAAACTCCAGGTTTCATTCATATCCCTTGGGAATAGTCAGCTTCGTTGCTATCAGTCAAAGGCTTTCTTTCTAAGAGATCTTTGGATATTACTATAGACATAAAAAACCTATCATTACTCCTTCTACACATTGACCGCTCCTATCACATCTTCACCAATAAAAGCCTATCATGGCTTTACCTCCAAAGTGGTATCAAGTACGTTCACCGACTTAACCCTATCTGCCATTCTTTGTCGCCAACCATAGCTGCTAACCCTTCCAATTTATAGTTCCTGGTGAGCGTCTTCGCTTCACTCGGATCTCTACTCTATGGTTATGATCTTGGCGTTATCGCCGAGGCCATCGCTTCTCAGTCTTTCAAGACTCGCTTTGGCACTGATTCGAAAAAGACTGGCGCTGTAGTCTCTGTATTTACAGGTGGTGCGTTCTTTGGTGCCATGTTTGCCGGATATACTGGTGATAAACTTGGCCGTAAAAATACTATCTTGCTCGGTGCTTTGATCTTCTGCCTAGGTGGTGCTCTACAGACTGCTGCAACTACTATCGACTACTTGTACGCTGGTCGGGTTATTGCTGGTGTTGGGTAAGTTTGTCTGCAAAGAAAACATTCCTTCTGTGCTGCTGGCTAACATTGTGTCCTCCTCGCTTTAGTGTCGGCTTCTTGACTATGATTATTCCTTTATATCAAGCTGAGCTCTGTCACCCTAGTATTCGAGGCAGAGTTACTGCTCTTCAGCAGTTTATGCTTGGTGTTGGTGCTCTTGCTGCAGCTTGGATATCCTATGGTACGTACATAGTCGAACTATATATCGGTCAAGACTTATACTAAGTATATATCGCAGGAACTTACATCGGGTTTGCACCTACCGACGATAAGCAATGGCGAGTCAGTCTGGGTCTCCAGATTGTCCCAGCCGGCATTCTCGCCATGCTTATCCTCTTCTTCCCCGAGTCTCCACGCTGGCTCATCGACCATGGCCGTGACGACGAGGGTCTCGCCACACTAGCTCGCCTACATGCCCAAGGAAACGAGCACGATGCTTTCGTTCAAGCCGAGTTCTCGCAGATCTGCGATGGTGTTGCCCACGACAAAGCCGAGGGCGCTAAGAGTATGATAGAGTTGTTTACAGATCGGGCATCGTTGCGTCGCTTGATTCTTGCCTGCTCGATCCAGGCCTCTATTCAGATGACGGGCGTCTCAGCTATCCAGTATTACTCTGTGGAGATCTATAGTAAGATCGGCATTTCTGGTCATGACACGCTCAAATATCAGGCAATCAGCTCTGTGCTGGCTCTTGTGGCTCAGTTTATCTGTATGATGTTCATCGATATCACCGGCCGTCGCTGGCCACTGATCCTAGGCAACATTGGCAACTCTATCTGCTTCATTGTAGCAACAGTACTACTTGCCAATTTCCCCCCCGGAAACCAGGAAGCAGGCCACGGCGCTGCTGGCTGGGGCTTTATTGCAGCTACTTGGGCTTACAACGTCTGCTTTAGTATGACTTGTGGCCCGCTCTCGTGGATTATTCCTGCCGAGATCTTCGATACTAAGACACGTGCCAAGGGCGTGGCTATCGCAGCCATGGTAAGCTTTGGCTTCAACACAATGATTGGCCAGACAACTAGTGTTGCTCTAGACGATAATACCGGAATTGGTTGGCGCTGGTACATTCTTTTCATCGTGTGCAACTTCACGAATGCCATCTACTTCTGGATGATTCTCCCCGAGACAGCAGGTCGCCCGCTAGAAGAGATGCGCTATCTTTTCACTGAAGCACCATGGTTTGTGCCTACTATGGACACGAAGAAATTCAACCTCCGGGAACTAGATTTCCGTATCGAGGATGCCGAGAAGAAAGAGGCGGTCAAAGCTGAGCATATCGAATAAGGTGACCCGGTGCCATGACGATATTGATGATTTGAGATATGGAAAGGAGGAAGACTACCGAAGTTTAAATGAAGATGCTGTCAAGATAGATACCAATAACGATCTTATGTTCAGTGAGACACAGATAAGGTAGTTAGTTTGCCTTTGACTCTCCAGCGTATATAGAATCAGACATGGAACACATGTGATATGATAATGAGAACTAGGGACTCGGAGTTTTGAGATATAACAAACACAATTCTTGAAAACTATGCTACGAAAAACACAAACGAGACCATCAAACTAGTGATACTAAAGCTACCAATGGTAAAACAACACAAAAAATGACAAACAAAACGACAACAACTGTCTTTTGTTACACACCACGACTGGCCAGTCTTTCCTCCGGCTTCATCGAGTCACAGTTGATACCCACCATAGCCTCGCCGAGTCCAGTGCTGCACTCAGCAAGCACATCAGCATCACGGAAGTGAGTAGTCGCTCTCACGATAGCCTTGGCACGCTTAGCCGGGTCACCCGACTTGAAGATACCCGAACCGACAAACACACCGTCACAGCCCAGCTGCATCATGAGAGCCGCATCGGCAGGTGTAGCCACGCCACCAGCAGCAAAGTTGACAACGGGCAAGCGGCCCAGTTGTGCCGTCTGCTCAAGCAGCTTTGCATCAACGCCGATCTCGCGAGCAAGTGCCCGGATACCAGGGATGCCATCGACGGCCAGTACGGCCTTGGCACGGGCGATGTCCCGCTTCAAGGTCTTGACATGGGTAACAGCCTCGACGACGTCGCCAGTACCGGCCTCACCCTTGGTGCGGATCATGGCGGCACCTTCAGCGATACGGCGCAGTGCCTCGCCGAGGTTACGGCAGCCGCAGACGAAGGGGACCTTGAAGTCCGACTTCTCGATGTGCTCAACGCGGTCCGCGGGGGTCAGGACCTCGCTCTCGTCGATATAGTCGACACCGAGGCTCTGCAGGATCTGGCACTCGACGAAGTGGCCGATACGGGCCTTGGCCATCACGGGGATAGTCACAGCAGCTTGAATTTCACGGATCATTCCCGGGTCGGACATGCGAGCTACACCACCGTCCTTGCGGATGTCGGCCGGGACTCGCTCGAGTGCCATTACGGCACAGGCTCCGGCTTCTTCGGCAATGCGGGCTTGCTCGGCGTTAGTCACGTCCATGATGACACCGCCCTTGAGCATCTGTGCTAGGCCAGCCTTGACGGCAAATTTCGGGTTGGCAGAGTCACTGCCGACGGATACAACAGACGGAAGGCCAGACATTATGAGAATATAGACAAAATGTAGTTTGTTATGTGATGGCTTAGGATGAATGAAGATGACAAAGATATGAAAAGAAGAGGTTAACGTAGATATTGAAATAGAATACAGTTACTAAAACGAGTAGTCACCGCTGATGTAATTGTGTGTTGTGTATTTTGAGAACTAGCAACTACGATTTCTCAGAAAATGAGATACATCTGTCTTATAAAGAAAACTTGATAACGCCCCCCCCTCCCCCCCAAATAATATATCAACCATATTTCTTACATACTACTAACAAGTGACTCACGTAAAACGTTCGCTTTCCGATGGAATAAGAGACGGCATTTTTCCCCTTGACTAAGAATGACAAGCTATTTAGTTCGGCCCATATAAAATGCGCGGAATGGAAGAATTAGGCCGTCCCTTCTCCATCAAAATCAGCCAAGCAATAAGTCAAGTACGAAAAAAGTAGCATAGAGGAGTGGAGAAATGATAGGCCTGGCTATAGAGCAATGCTGGTGCCCTTTGCGTCGTGCCACAGCTTGGAAGGGGCTTGACACGGCTTAGTTCGGCTGCCGCTGGATATCGCTAGCATCATCGGGAATAGAGCCTAGATGCATACTTGATATTTATGGTTAGAGATTCATCATGTATTCTATACAGAGTTAGACGGTATTAGCAAGATCACAATAGCAAGACTTGCCTCTCCTGAGGGTGTCTTGTTTGAAGATCTCTTCCTAGAATTATGATGCTGGATACCATAGATTAGTATGATATAGAACTCAAATCATAGCCACTATGCTATAGTGGTCTAACCTTTATTTCAGGCACTGCTTTAGTGGTTCTAGTTCAGTTCTAGTAGAGCATTTCGAGTTACGCAACTAGAGAATTTCACAGGTGGGTCCTAGTCGGACTAGCCAATCAGCGGGCCGGGACCCACTTCCGCACATTTTGCCAACGTTCTCCGTTCCGTTTCGCGTCCGGAGCTCTTATGCCGCGAAAACACCATAAAGCGGTATCATGATGTATACCATTGAAACAAGCACGTAATTTCGATTCCAACGATACCCATATCGACTATTATTCCTCGGGTTTGAAACACGGTAAGGCTTCTTGAAAACCCTTTGTTTGTTTCAATTTTCTCTGCTTACCTGAGTTTTATATGGCTAAAGCCGGGCCGGTGTCGGTAAACAACCCAAAGAGCCACGAAAAAAAAGACAGAGTGGTCATTTGTATCTTGGCCGAAGACGTGACGTTTCATTCCGAGGCCAAAAAAAACAGCTCCTAATCCGAGGCCAAGGATCATTCAATCAGAAGATAGGCTAACAGTACAGTCATCGACTTATCATAAGAATAGCAAGAGAAAGAGGAAGCTCCACTCGATGCCGTTCCAACTCAAACCAATCTGTAGAACGGATATCACCTTCTCTAAGATAGAGAGTCTGATCTAACTACCTCCAAGATATCAGCAGCTCGTCGCTCTTTGACATTGGCATATCAAACTAAGCATAGTCATCACCACCATCAACTTCACCAAACATGACTGTAGAGACCATCACCGTCGGCGTCCTTGCTTTGCAGGGAGGCTTTCATGAGCATCTCAATCTGCTGCATCAAGCCAGCAACCAATTTCCCATGTCCAGATTCGCCTTCATAGAAGTTCGTACACCAGCCTCTCTCGCGCAATGTTCAGCATTGATAATTCCCGGCGGCGAAAGCACGACCATCGCCAACCTAGCCGTACAATCTGGACTTCTGCAGCCCCTGCGAGATTTTGTCAAGTAAGTCTTCATCAAAAATGCCCCTTCCAAGAGAAGTCGAGTCAATGTAAAACATACTGAATATCTTGTGCCCTCAATAAAAGTGTCGACAGAAAGCCCGTTTGGGGCACTTGTGCAGGCCTCATCTTGCTGTCATCTGCCGCTAATTCCGGCAAAATCGGCGGCCAAGAACTCCTCGGATGTCTGCGTGTACGCGTACAACGCAACCATTTCGGCCGGCAAATCGCCAGTTTCTTCACCGATCTCTCCCTACCGTTCTTGCCAGAACCCGAAAAGCCGTTTCCCGGCGTCTTCATTCGTGCTCCCATCGTAGAGGAAATCTTGCCTGCTACATCAGAAGCCGATCTGCCAGTTGAAGTGTTGTTTGGACTGCCGGTGGCGAGTGGAGATGCAACTACCGCTCGGCAAAGTAACGGGCAAAAAAGTGGTGCCTCGCTAGGGAATGGTGCTGAAGGAGAAACGGGCGAGTCGAAAGTGTTAGGCGAGGAAGACTCGGAGGTAAAATGCGACATTGTGGCCGTAAGACAAGGAAATATCTTAGGCACAAGTTTTCATCCCGAGTTAACAGATGACGAGCGAATGCACTCGTGGTGGCTTCAAGAAGTCGTCAAGATGTTGTAACGATATCGCCATTGTCTTAGGGTATTAGTGTATCGTTAGGGTTTCAGAGATAGAAGGTCGATCCATGATACTCCAGTTTTCAACTCAATGTCGCGACCACATTATACCCGCAACAAAAGAAGATAAATATGATAAAGACAAGAAAATCTCGACAAGGTAAAAAATGCTAATGAAAGAAGAAGAAAAGAAAAAGAAAGATCTTCCGCGCAATAGATAAACAGCAAGTCGTAGAAGCCTGAAGCTAAAAGCCGGAGTGGGTCTCCAATGGTTTGGAAAAACCGGCAATTCAATTTCAGGCAATTCGTACTTGTATGGTAGAGACTACTAAAGAGTTATCCAGGAAACACTACAAGTAAAGCGCGAGAAAATAAAGCTGTGAAAAAAAGATACGAATAATAAAAAAGAAGATAAAAAAGGGAAGATCTCGGAATGGTTAGGAAAATGAATATTCGAAAAGAAAATCCCAGATTGCTTCAATGGCAAACTAGGAGACCATTGCCCACACTGGAATTGCCCGTTTTCCGGCAAAATTGTTGAGCTCTGTTTCTATGCTTGTTTAGGCTAATTCTGGTAAATACACATGGTATATAAACCCCGCTATATCACTACTATGTTATTCTCAAGAGGGGCTATTATCACTGTACCAGTGTTAATCATCAATCAAGCATTAGTAAATCCGTTTCCGAACCTTCAATTTGGCTTTAGCGATTAAACACAACAGGAGGCATCATAAATAGATCGAATAATATATCATTTACTCTTCGAAAATATCAAATTTCGCAAAAGCCTTAGCTGTCAAATAATAATCATCTCCCCTTTCTTCAGACAATAACAGGTTTTACTTCCCTTCACCGGTTTTCATTCTACAACAAAGTCTACGATTCATATATACATACATATCAAAACCCCTATAAGTCGCAATAATGTCGGGACCTCCGAGCGACGCCGACCTCAAAGCCCGAATTATCGGCCATATGAACCGCGACCATGCCCGGGAATTGAGCCACTATCTGCGTGCTTTCTGCGGCCTTTCGACTTCAGCCTCTCTCGCATCGCCCACTCTGGCTGATGTTTCCTTAACTGATTTGACTCTGTCTACCAAGTCTTCTGGCGGCCAGATTACCACCTACACCGTACCTCTTACACCACCGTTGACTAGCTTGTCTGAGATGCGTCCACGGCTGATTGCTATGGACGGCGAAGCTCGTGGTAAGCTCGGTCTTAGCGATATCTACATCGACACGTATCTAGCGCCGCGGCCACTGGATGCAGTAGTCTTCTTTCTAGTTGCTACTTATTTCATGCAGTGGGCGGCGCTGGACTACACTCGTAACATTGAAGGTTTCCGGGCATTTTGGAGTGCTGTGTTTGCCAAGGCTGGCGGCTGGGCCGGCTACGAATGGACGGTGGAGACGATCTTCTGGCCAGTGCTGAGCATCCATATCATCGAGGCAGCTTGGTTCGCGAAGTCCAGATTGGTTATTCACAGTGTGCCACAGTGGGGTCCGGTCTGGTGGACGTGGCTGGGTTCTATCTTCTTCGAGGGCTTCCCGGCATTCTCAAGGTTCGACAACATGGTCGCAGAGAAAAAGAAGGTCAAGGAGACCAAGAAGCACTAGCTACGAATATAACATGATCAAGAATCTAAACGGTAAATACAATTACTAGGAGTTCGTTACTGATAGATGAAAATTATCGAGGGATAATCGGTGGCAAGGAACAGTTCATTTGAGTGAGTGAGTGAATCAATGTGTGTTCATCATATCTGTAGTTCCGCATACGACTGGTACAAGTAACATGTGATGTGATAAGTATGTAACGTGATGAAAGCACATAAAAGCACCAGTATGCCACAAGTACAAATAAGCGGTTGGCCCGGAAAGGTCACAGTCAAAAGCGGCACATCGATATGTGGCCGAAGGGGGGAAGGACAGAGAAAATGGCCAGTTCGAAGCTTTGTTGGTTCTGGTCCCCCAATATGGACGCACAAATGGACAAGACATGGATGGGGAGGAAGCAACGTTGGGCTCTCGGTATTGTCAGTGAAAAAGTTCTAAAACTGTTGTATTGTTAGTACTAGTAAAAGCTAGTACAAAAGGCTTGAACGCAGGGGTCTAGGCGGCTTGGCCTGCTGCTGCAACCACGTCATAAACCGATCACACCGTTCTACTAGAGCCCTGTGCAATAGAGGCTGCAATGGAGGGGAACTATTGTCACTCGAGTACATAGAGACAGGATATCACCCGGGTTGGGCTTTTCTTTCCCTTTTTGATATACAGTAGGGCTTCGTGAAATGTAGCAGCCGAAGAGACAAACGAGACATACACATCTGTGAAAGACAGGCCAATGGCAGCCAATTAGCCAGGTTTTGCTGCCCAGATAACTCTATTGGAGTCTCTGATCTGGTCTGTGACAGCAGGAGATGCATCGAGGTGATGTACACCTACATCTATTATCCGTACAGATACATAAATCGGTATATGCATTATTATATGTTGTATGAGCACAAGTACGACCTAAGCTTGGCCAGCACGGTCAACCCAAATGCAGAGTTCGATAGCCGCATGAAGTATACGATAAAAAGCCACGATAACAACAAACAACAAAATTCTGGTCAGCGAGAGCCGCACTCTCGAGGATGAAGCCCAAAAATAAAGAAATCAGAAGAGATTGAGCTAGGCTATAATGAAGGCTCGATTTTAATGCGTAGATTAAAGGGGGCGCAGGAAGCTCGACAAAAGATCTCGAAGAATGGCGTGAAGTTTAAAGGAAGTTGAAGGGAGATGAAGTAAATAGTGGATTTTTTGTCCGTGTCTAGAATTAAAACAAAATAAAAATAAAAATAAACTTGGAAACTCGCTTGTCGATCGTAGCTACCCTACTAGTAGGATTGGAAAGAGAGAAAACTAGACCCCCCGCTTTTTTTTTTTGGCTGAGCTTAATATTGTAGGCAGTTACTTATGTTAGTTTGAATATCTATAAGCCTCTATAAGATCAAAAGTATTCAAGCACCTAAACGAACTAGACGAACGACGATCTTTTGCCTCTCCAGTCAACAAATCAGAGTTTTTAAACGCCCTACACTTTGCATAAATCGAGGACTTTTTTTTTTCTCTCGACTAGTGGGGATTCCTAAGGGATGTAGACATAAAAAAAGTATACGAGCTTTGATCATTTATGAGTGCTATAATAGAGGTAGATATGCATGTGATTCTTGGTCAGTGAGTAAGTAGCAGTGGTGAAGTGATTTAGAACCAAAGATGGTATGTCGTGAGAAACAAAGCCAAGCAAATCGAAGAACGATGGCACTTGTGATATGCAAATCAACATGCTAGTTTGTGATCTTTCTAAAAAAGAAACACAATTTAAGATGAAAGTAGATTAAGAGTTCATGGACGAACAAAAGTGTTTCAAAAGCCTCAAGTATCAACTTTAGTTGTACTTTGTGTGCCTGATCAGAATTTTAGTTCACGGAGCTAAGTAAGCAGGTGCGACTATTATTACTATAATCATCATCAATACAGCCGATGTTGAAATAGAGGGGGCTGGCTCTACTCTTGATTATCTACTCAGTATCTACATACTATTGCATACTACATATCATATTGTCTTGGGGTACTAAGTGATCCCAATTAGCACTGCTATGTTGTTGTTCCACGTAGGGCCAAGCTAGGTTAAAGCCAGGGATGAAGGAATCTTTGCTCGACTTCAAGCCTCAATCCTAATCCTAGTGAAAGTGAAAGTGGCAAGTCGCGAACAACATATAAGACACTACGGCTGCCGGTTTTTTTTTTGTCTGGCTTGGTTTTTCTTTATTCACCTAAGCGACGATAATCGTATCTCAGTTGCTCTCTTATACTACTATCTCTTAATATCACGTCCTCTAAACTCTCAATCTTGATACTCTTTAATTTTCTTTTTCTTCTACTCATAATCTACCAATATGCTTCGCTCGACCATCCTCCTCCTCTCGTCGGCACTGCTTGCCTCAGCCCAGACGTCCAACTACTTCATGCGCTTCATCGGCGGCAATGAGATCACCAACAATGCCATTCTACACCGTAACCAAACTACCCCCTTGATCTCACCCATTGCCGTGCCTCCGCCATACAACACTGCGGATCACTATTACCGCCTCGACCCAACGCCCGAGCTAGCCAACACCACCTCCTCCACCACCAGCGGCACCCAGCTACTCACCGACGGCAAGCTCCTTGTGATCCCCACCCAGCCTCATCCCGGTCCCCTCGCCATCTGGTTCGCTCTCTCCGCTGCCGAGGGCGTTAGCGGTGCTCTACGTCTCACTACCTCGGCCTTCCCCGAGAACAACAACGCCGTCTACGATGGCTGGACCGCCGTACAGGATGCTCAGGGCCGCACTCTACTGCGCTATGCCGATCCGGCTTCGCAGAGCCGCTGGATCGCCGTCAAGACAAACACTACTGAGGGCTACGAGGGTTGGGCGCCGTGGTGGGTTGCCCCGTCGGCTAATAATATGGCTGCCCTGGCTTTGTGGGACTACGTTCTCGTCGATATCGAGTTGATCCTTGCTACCGGCTCTGTAAACTCGTCGGCACCATTTGGCACAAACTAAAGAAGCATAAAGAACCAAGTTTGTAATTATAATAAAAAACAAAAGAGGAGGGAAGATATTCTGCCCGCATATGGATATGGCACGATTTAATGCTGGATTTATCAATCTATGATAATAGTTTTCCTTTGTTACGACATCAAAGGATACACACGTATAGTAATAATGACACCACTTAATAACTCATCTGTCTGTACGCAAGTCCCCAAACATGATCAATGTGAAGTGACAATACTCTGACATCATCGTATCTGCTGACCGGAGAATACGATCTAGGCTCTCTTGTTACCTTGCAACCCGAACCACTTAATCACTGGTATACGAACGAGTATTAATGAGGGGAATCGACCTACACGATCGTGTTATAGAATCATGGTTCGTTATTACCTGATCTCAAAACTGTTTTTCTAGGCCCACGTGACATCATATGGAGAAAGTATCACCAGTCTAAGATGAACTATAAGAGTACGATTGCTTGCAAACTCATTTCAATTAATAAATATTACTACTCACGAGTACAAATTCAACAAAGAAAAAATGAACGCTCACACGCACACATAGAAAACTTGATGGAAGAGATTGGGAAAAAAAAACATGTGACAAATGAAAAAAATAATGACAAGCAAACATTTTTTTTTGCTGTGAGTAAAGTAGAAACCGAAAAAAGAAGTCTTGAATTGATAAAAAGTGAGTGTAAGTCAATCAAAGAACAAAAAACTAAGCAACGACAAGATGTAGTATGAGACAGGTAATGGATATGGATAATATGAGTAAAAGTATAATAATAATAAAAAAGGTCTAACAAAAGAATTCAGAAAATAAGAAAATCAAACAAGAAACAACTAGGGAAATAGAATAATAAAAAAGCAAGATGAAATCATCGCCGTTTTGCCCGGGCCGTGGTATACAAATAACAATAAACAAGGAATCCTCTGAAAAGGAAGAATAGGAATCAAAATGAAGTATAAAAAAGGTAGAGGCAAAGGATTTGGTTTTAATGACAAAAGAGATGCAGCGAGTGGAAGAAGCGAAGTACGGCAATATGCAGCAAAAAAAGCTAATAGAAGTAGTTGTTGTTTCAACGAGCGGGTGTTTGTTAATTGTTCACTATGAACGAAAAATAGGAGGAAAGAAGATAACAAAGTGGCGTTCTTGAATGAACAGAACATCACATACATCATCACAGCAACCATTCGCGCCGTCTAACCAAACGGCGCCCTTTAGACTTGGATCCTGATCGATCAAGGCTCCAGCGCACCGGCACTGACTCCGACGTCGTCAGGACAACTTGCCCGGAGTCTCCGAACGCCTGGCTAGACTTGGATTTCTGAAAGCTGGGCTTTCGAACCGCCGTCGACAAATCGCTCTACTCTTCGTCGACGCTGCCCATGCGCCCAGCCCCAGGGCCGCCGGTTGCCGCCAGTGCCCGCTTGCTGCTGCTTCCAATCTTGAGGAGACTCAGCCGCTTACGCATGCTATTTATCTTTGCTCCTCCGGCAAGTATGGCGCCGTTGTCCTCTGATGGCCTAGAGTCGGTTATCCAGTCTTCATTGCCTCCGTTGTCAAGGCTAGGTCGTGGTGGCGCCGTGTTAGATCGCGTTGGACCAAAGTCGTTGTGGTCAACGTGGTTGTTCGCCATAACAGAGACTGTATGAGACCGTGAGTTGGAGTGACCATGTGGGCTATTTAGGAGGTTCAGATCGCCGCCTCCATGGAAGAAGCTACGACGTTGCTTCTTGATGGACGATGAGCTGGCCGGTGAAACAGGGTTAAAGATGACCGGGTTTCCGTTCAAACTGTTAGCGAGGCTACCGCTTCTAGCGTGTGCACCACTACCAGTACGAACATGGCCGTTCAACCGCGCGCCATTTGGTGTTGTGCGGCCATTGGGAGTACCACTACGGACACGCTCAAGAGTCTGAGCAAGCGCGCCATTTGTTGGTAGAGGCGGTGAAGTCAAGTCAGTAGGGCTCGTCACCGGTGGATCAGAAGTCTTACGCCGGCCACTGAAGAAGCTGAGTCGAGCACCCTTGCCCACTCTAACCGACACGGGGCGTACAACAGCAGTGACTTCAGAGACACCGTCGATTGAGCGACGACCGCCAGCACTTCCATTGCCGTGTGAGCTCTCGGTCGGCGACGAACGTTGCCAGTTAGGCGACATGAGAGGTGATGTGAGATCACGCAAAGGAGCAGGAGGGGGCGCAAACATCTCGATTTCAGGGGCGTAGGTGGAGTCGAAGTCTACAGAATCTTGTTAGTATGGGCGATAGATATACAGGCCAATGTCTTGTAAGGACTTACGTCGTTGGAGATCATCAGCATGACGCGAAAGAGCAGTGGTGGTGCTGCGAGAAAACATCAATAAGCACTTGCGCAGCATAATAGCATGGTCAACAAGCGCCATCTTGATAGCCTTTTCCCGAGGCTGGAGCTGGATCTCCTCTTCTTCCTCCTCCTCTTCTTCCTCGTCCATCGACATATTATCGTTACTAGACGCCCGACTGTTACTACCACTACCGCGGTTGTTGGTCGGTAGCAACTGGCGATAGCACGATACGCTCTGTTCCGTTGCAGTTACTGAAGCCGTGACTGTCTCAAGAATGAGCTTTATAGCTTCCTCGTCAGAGCCCTTGCTTTCGGTGACACGCTTCTCAAGAGCAGCAAGCTCTTGAGTCTTGCGCACAATACGCTCTAGGCCAGCCTCAGGCGCCAACAACCGCAGGTCATTGATAGCGACGATTTCACTACGGCGGAGAATGGTGGGAAACGGCTCAGCCGTCGTGTACAGGGTCTTCTCGGCGTAATGTTCCGAAATAGGCCCAGACGTCTGTCTCTTCTGAGACACAGAAAACACGGTTGGTGCTGACGATACAAGGTAGTCCCGGACGATAGCGGGCACGCGCGCCCGCTGGAACACGTGATGCTCAAGATTGCGGTGCGGTGCAACGGCGGAGATCACCAGGTATTGTCCCTCAGATTCATCGACATCCCCACCTGTGACAATTTGCGCCGAGGGGAACTGCTCTTGCATGCGGTCTGTAAACGCCGAAGCACGCTCTGAAACTGAGCCCTCATAGATATATTCTTTGTCGCGCACATTGGCGGGGAATCCCAGGCCTTTGTACACAACTCGGAAATATTTGGGAATGATGCGCTCGCTCTTCGCAATGGTCTCATAGATCTTAGCAATAGCCCTTTGCGTACGCGCCAACTTGGAGAAGTCAAACACGTTCTCTTCGTATTGCACATGCAGTTCTTTGTATGCCGCCAAAGCCGAGTTCCATGCCTCACCTTCCTCAAAGTGCTTGATCATGTCGAAGTAGATGCGTTCCTTGCGCTCAAAGTGCGTCTGCACTGGAAATTCGGGGTCGTCCAGTTTGGCGACTTGGCGGGTTGGATCCCAGTCGTATAGATCAGCATGCAGACGAAGTGCCAGGCCAGCTTCTGTAAAATTCCGTGCCTCGGCTTGTAGAGTTGCAAGTTGGTGAACATAGCGCACGAAGATCTCCTCCTTGTGCATATCACGCAAAAATTCCATGAGTCGCAGACGCTTGATGAGGTTTGAGGCCTCGCTAGTATCCTCACTACTATGGACGGCAATCAGCAAGTCCAGAAACTCATCTGTAGTCACCATCAACTCGCGCGTGGCAGCATACAGCGGGTCTTCGTCATTCATCTCGGCCATCGGCTCAAACCGCTCCAGCAACTCGAAAACGAATCTTTTGTAAATGACGCTATCAGCAACCGGCTTGTCTTTAAAGAAGCGGTCAAGGCAGTCGATCATCTCGGTCTGGATCACCGACAAGTCTTCGCTTAATGTCCACTCGCTGACAATCATGGTTTGCAAAACCTCTACAGCAGTCGTCCGAAGCCCCTGGTGCACACTAAGGCACAGTTCAACAATCGGGCTGACCAATGTCGGCACATACTGTACTTGATAGCCACCCATTTTGTCCAGGCCATAACGCTGCTTCTCCTCGGCACTTGACTCCCAGCCAACGGCCTCCCATGTACGCTTTAGCAAAGCCGCTCCATACTCGCGTACGTCTCCTGCAATCTTCCACACTGCCCGTCGTTTCTGCTCTGGGAATGTTTCTAACGCTAGAGATGGGCTGCCAACAAGCTTCAATAGGGTGGCAAAGAACAACTTCCACAATTCTGTGTTGAAGTCTTCGGCCTCGTCAGGGTCTGGGAGGAATGAATCCAGTAGTATATTACCCACATATTGCAGGCAACTCATGATTGACTTATGGTGGAAGATGTGTATGCTAAGCCAGTTGGCTGGGAATGCCTCGCCGCATAGAATGCTCATGTGCACCCGCAGCGTATTCTCCAGAAGCACGATAAGCTCTGCATCCGCGATCTCCAGTTGCATGCCACTGGACGAATTTGACAGAGCAGCCAGAATAGCAGAAAGCTCCATGAGTGCTTCATCGAACACAACAGGTGTCGATAGTGGCTTGGAAGGGAAAGGATAAGACGATGGGAACAAGAGAGATAGCGATGTCTTTTCAGAGGATGGCATGGCCTGAATAGTCAAGTATGAGTCGAGAATTTTCGGAATATGGTCTGGAATCTCGTTGTTCAGGGTCTCAATCTGACTAGCCAGGACTGAACAACAGAGTCGTACCTGATCGCGCCAGAGAGGGTTAGGATCATCGGTTGGGCCCCAGTGGGGGGCTATCCAGCGGACGGTATTAGCGCTCAGGACAGCTTTCTGCTCGGCAGAAGTAAATATATCAAGCGTGGCGTAATTTAGGATGAGAACTAGTTTATAGAGTACGAGCTTGCCTTTAACATCCGCGCAGGAGTCCATAAAGTCGATAGCGATGTGTTGGATTTCCTCGGTAGAAAGTAAGCCAGTAAGTTCTGGTAGCCAAGTGTGGAAATGCTGCACTGCTAGTGTCTGACTGCCAACAAGCACAGGCTGGCTATTGCGCATCATGGCATCCAGTGCCTTGAAAATGGTACGTAGCTGGCGTGTGAAGCTTGGTGAATTCGTGTTTATCCCGAGATGAGCCTCCTTAAGCTTCTGTTGGCCACGTGCGTGGGTAATGAACTTGAGAATATGACGCACGACCTTAAAAGTAGACCGCAGCTTACGAGCTGTTATGGAGTCACTTGGGTTCTCCAGTAAGCGAGTGAAGGAGCGGACGAGACAAGGTGTAGCAAATGGATAGCTAAATCGGTTTTCAGCATATTGGTCAACCAGGGGGCCTAGATTGAAGCGACGATCGTGTACGATTCCTAGGACTCTAACCAAGGCCGTGAACACTAGATCTTCATACTCATCGTTGCCGTTGTGCTCTAGTAGGATACCAAATAGCGCATCTAGTACATCATTGAGTAGCTTGACAACTTCAATTTCAGGTGCAAACACAAGCTGCTTCAGCAAGTCGGGGATCTCTTCGGTACTAGCCTCCTTCCATTTTACTAGACTCAACACAACTCGGTCTTGAGAGAACTTGGTGCTGCAGAGGTAAGTATACAGACAAATCATAGCCAGTGGGCCAGTAACATCGGCTTGGTCGTCTTTCCCTCTAGCACTCCAGGGTAATGACAGATATCCACCCTTTCCAACCGATCCGGGTGTTGGCGTAGCAGTGTGCTCATCGACCTTGTACAGCAAACAAGAGTGAGGGCCATCTTTACGGAACGCGTTGTGGTCCCATAGTGGCATATATGCTAGGGCAAAAGGCGGGTTTGGGCTATCTGCGATGAACACCACAACATGAGCCTTCGGCACATCGCCGGCGGGTATTGACAGGCGGATAGTTTGCCGCCAACGCTCACCACGTTCCACAGCACAAGATTTCCAGTTTGACAAACCAGCACTGTTGGATGACGGAAATATGCAATTCTCAATGCGGGTTCCCGTCGCTCTCCGAACCTCCATAGTAATTTGTAGGTTGGAACCTTGTATGCTGCCTGACAGTGTAGTGGGATTACCCCCATAGCGCGAAAGGAGTGCATGTCGAGAAAGAGCAGCTTCGTCGAGCGTGAAGTAGATATCAGAGCGCGCTTTTGTCGGTGCGCCAGAGAAGCCCATTTTGTTGGTGATACCAACGCCGGACAGCATAGTAGGAGTAGATTTGATAAGGGCATCAGCATCCGGATGACTGAAACCCTTGAGCGCTACCTGAAGGCGCTCTCCACGTCGACCCTTTTCATACATGCCGGTGTTACTATCCATCATTTCACGCAATATGGCGTTGTACTCTTCTGACTCTGACTTTTCACTGTGTGGCGAATTGGTCGGGGACCAGATGTTTACAACGTGTTCAACCTCGGCGTCGTCTTTCTGCTTTATTATCGAGCTAACCTTGAGGATACCGATGCCGACAGTCCTCTCAACTAATGTTGTTGTTGAAGTTGGCGAAGTAGCTTCACGGTTACCCTCAAGCGAGCTTCGTGAGCGGGAGCCAGCGGTGCTAGGTGGCTGCGAGCCGTCGCGAGTGTGGCTACCGGAATATGAATCATTGCCGGTCGTCGGAGGTCGTGGCCGTGAGTATTCGGGTTGTTCGTTGAGAGGGTCCAGCTTGGGCTGTGCTGCAGCACTTCGAGATCGTGATTTACTGCCCCACATCAAGCTCCGTCGTACGCTTTGCTTGCCAGCAGCTGAAAGGGGCTTCGTTAGTTCTCGTAAAGAGCCTTGGGTTGTTGATCCTGAACGTGATCCAGGCTTTGTTGTAACCATTGCTTGTACGGATCTAACTTTGATGACTAAGAATAGATCGTTAGCAGCTGAGGGTACCTCGCCTATATCCTGCGAGGAAAGATCAGTGAAAAGAGTGCGCATATCACTAGAACTTGACATTCCATCGATCAACCCTCCACAAGGTACAACAACAGCAAAGCATTCCGATACCTGAGACGCTCCACCGTCAACTGCACGAGACACCAGGAAAAGCTCAAGAGTAGTCTCATCAGCTGTAGCGCCTGCAAATCCCTGCACGTCTACCAAGAGATGGTGCAATGTACTTGACTCTATGACTGGTTTTGGGGCTTCGTCCAAGAGACTGCAAATTGCCTGGAGGGTAGTAATCTGGACTACGGAATCGTCACCTGTCAAGATGCGGCCGCGCTGAGCAGGATCGCGGACAATGATATCATTGCCGCATAGCTTGTTGGCACGTACTAAATCCCACACAGTCTTTTCCCTCAAATCTTCATACTCGCTGAAAGTTAAGACATTATGAAGAAACTGCTGTCGACTAATGCTGAGTGAGTTGACAAGAGTCGAGAGGCGGTCAAGTTTTCCGTATTCGCGAGTAAGGAGTAATTCATGCAGATTTGTTGATTGCCATTCCCGTAGGCATGAAGCGATCTCGTCAATCAATGGCTCAGAGACAGATGTCGGTGTTTCATCGCCAACCTTGAGCAATGGAACGGGCGCAGCGGGTCTCGGCTCATTAGGGTCTCGCAAGACGGGAGTAGATAGTTTTCCGGTGCCATTGATGAGTTCCCGAAATGGTTGTCGCACAACACCCGTAGGTGTAATCATGTTGGTACGTAGGTCGCCACCACCAGGTAATGGGGAGGTTTTGCGCTTAGAGTTGGTACTGCTATTAGATGCCAGACCACTTTTAGCAGAATCGCTTCCAGTAGCAGCACGACTTGGTGATCTTAAAGCATCTATTTCATTTTCGTCCACAACCTCATCCGCCTCGTCACTTTCACCTAGGAGCTCGCGCACTTCGACACAGCTTCGCGGGAAGATGCCACTGAAGACGCGAGCCTCTAAAGTCTGTCCCTTGATGGACGTTAGGCCAGATAGCAAGCTTGGTGGTGCTACCAGGTAGCCACGGAGCCAGTTACCATCATCAGTTTCCTCGATGATGTACAACTCGTCACCGATTTCAAGGGGCAAGTCGGCTGGGTCTGCAGGCTGGAATGAAAATGTTGCAATGGCAAAAGCAATGCGCGGTAGTGGTTGCCACGGCATGTTAGCGGTTGTGTATGAATTCGAGTATGTATGGAATCGGAATAGAGGTCTTTCTTGAGACCAGAAATGGCGCCGGCCGTTCGTGCTATATTTTGCTGGCTCAGTTCGTTGGTCGTTTGGCGGGCGGCCAGGCCAAAGATGAAGGGGTGTTCAATAGTGATATCGCAGTAGACAGTTCAGTCAGTCAGTCGGCCGTCAAAGATAGGGAGAGCAATAGAAGGGGTATCGTGGAGCGCAGTTGGTCAAATCGAATCTCAGTCGAATCAAGGAGCAAAACAAAAAGAAAAAAACACGACACAAACGCCCCTCGCCCAAGAGAAGTTGCAGCAGTGAATGCAAAGAAAGATAACAATAAAAAGATATTAAACGAGAGACGGGGAATTGGTCGAAGCACGGCACTGCAGCAGGTAGCTATACTATTTTTTAAGACGAGTTAGTAATCGGGTCAGGAGAAGAAGCTCAGAGGACTAAAAGCAACAGTATAGTTATGTAGCTCTTAAAGAGCAATCAGTTTCACCCACCAGTAAGTTTTTCCAGTATGCGTTTTCTAAGATCCGCAGCAACGCAGGGTGTGCGTGAAGCTTGTTTGGCTTGCGTGCGCGGTCACAGCAACAAGTGAGAGAAAGAAAAGAAGAAAAAAAAGAGTCAAGATTAAGAAGAAGATAGTAAAGGAAAACAGAGTTTGAATCGTCCGTGTCCAGCAAGCTAGCCTAAGAGCATACAATATAAAAAAAAAGGACAAGGGCCGTTTTTTCCTATATGAGGATAAAATACAATAGTTAGCCAAATCCAAATGATGAGAATCCACCGTGGGCAGGCAAGGCAGTAAGAACAACAATCCTAGAAGGGACAGAAGCAGCCGTAGGGGATCAAAATGACCAGGTCAATTTGGCAGCGAGGACCAGTCTCTTAAACAGACCATTGTTTTCTCGCTACGGATGATTTTAGCAACGCTTACACATAAATTGAAGATCTGCAACTGCGGAAGTGGAAGTGGTATTTCTCTCCATCAAATAATACTGATGGCGGCTTCAAGGCAACAGTTGCACTATTGTGTAATGCTTACCAGTGTTACCTACAGAAGCAGTGGCACCAACACAATTTGCAAGCTAAATCGTTCTCCGGCCGGCGCTGACTTTGATCGCGACAGAAATGATCTCTGTATCAGCACAGGGTAATAACTGTGGTACACAACAGCATCTAATAGAAAAAGATACTAAGACTGAATCGTAGGGTTTATATCGATAGTGATGCCAGATATCCAGTCTATATTATCAACGTATTGACTAATACGTAGTCAATATGAGCACAACCAAGGCCTGATGCTTAGAGAAGTACCAATCGGAATCGAGATCGGAATTGAGGGCTCTACCAAATGGATCCTATTAAAGCGCGGTCACTTGGTGTCCTTGGTCTTGCTGCCTTGACTACTTTACAATGGAAGGGCTCTAAGTCTAATATATCGGTGATGATGAACCTGTAGCGGGGGGTCTTCTACAAACTTGGGCGTGACCAGCTTACTGGATGAACAGGGCAGAGAGAGCTGTTTCTATGAGTCCTTCTCTTGTTGGACGCAGAACGGGATGTCAAAGGCCAAAGCTCTGGGTTTGGGTTTGGGGCCTAGCCAGGTTTGAAGGAAGCAAGCTAGTAACGAAGGAACGGAAAGGAGAAACAATGAGGGGGTATCAGAAATCACAAGCAAAAAAAGATTAAAAATGAGGAAAAATTACCCACGGACCTTGATGCACGCACAGGTTGGCTTCCACGTTGAAGAAACCACTCCATTGGCGATGATGATGCTTGAGATAAGGCTACGAATCAGAAATTGGGAACGACTAAGTATTTTACACGTGACTTGGTAAACATGATCCTGAAGAAGTAGTTACTTGGGCACGACGGTGTGTAGAGACATCATGTGTAAACAAAGCAAGAACAACCGTGGTTTCTAGTATTTAGAGCAGCTACAATCACTTCGCCAGAAAGGGGTCATTTCACTGATAACAACGATCCCCACCAAACAACGGTAGGAAGCTGAAGTAGAATGCAAGTAACTGCTTTTTCGGCCTGGTCAGCCGTCATAATGCAAGGCACTAAACATGCCCTAGCCTTTTTCATCTTCACGATAAATAATCGAGCCTCATTTAGCTCTCACCCTACACCCTATAGCATAATTTGATGGCTTTACTGTTGATTTTTACGAGTTGATAAATGTCAAACTAGCTATATCAAAGTCTTGATCTCAGCTAATTTTTGACATCCACCTGTCAAAATCTATTACCAGGTCAGTCAGTCTGTTAACAACATCCACTATTCACATACATATACTCATCTAAATAAGCCGCGTCAACGACTTGCGCCGCCAATCCACCGCATCTCATATGTTTTCCTTTGTTGTCAGTCGTCGGACTATGGGCTATGCATTAGGGCCCAATCTGTTCTCACTTCCCATCGCCACTTCTTTAGTCTAGGTCACGTTCCCGATATCCATTTACGGATTTCTAGAACTCAGGCAGTTATACAACTATTAGTACAACTATCAGTACAACTATTAGTACAACTATATGTCTCTGTTCCCTATTGACCGTTGTAACAGTGACACTCTACCACGCGCTACAACTCAAATCTTATCTCAATACAGTTCAATAACATATTTCGTTTCGCTCCAACTCTGATAACATAGCGAATGTCACATTTTGTGTCCCCTGCAGGGAACGTATCTACTGGATCGCCTCCGACCTCGACATCATATATTATACAAACAAAACACTACATCTGTCTTCCTTTACCCTCGGATGTAGCCTCTCCCGCTGTCATGAATATCTTTACTTTAATACATCGAATTGTCGTGCTCCTGGTTTACCTCCCAGCTGACTCATGAGATTTATACGAGAGTATCTTGCCTCTCTGAGTTCTCGCCCATGGTTTGCGCCCATCTTTAGATACTTTCTCCATTCATTGTAGCTGACGACACGCATCAAACCCTTGATTAGTTGTTCCATTTATTAGCACGACCCGACCGCTCTCTTCAGTTAACCCCAGTATCAATACCACAATAGATTTCAATATATCCATCAATATCTCCCGCCATCCCCTGTCTAGAATTATACTTCTAGCAAGGAACCCATTTGTCTGTTTCATGGCGCCTCTCTCTTCAAGATGACCTAATAGTGTTGCTGACCAGTATCAACAATATCCAACTTAGATAGTTTATCGCCCCAGTAGGGACCAACTACATAATGCTTTGATATATGAGCGACAACTATTGAGAAACGGCTTTCTGGATACATATAGAAAGGGTAGCCGTGAATAGTACACAGATATAGATAGAGCTTTTTGGTGTACCTTTTTTAGGTCAAAATGCAACCGTGTGCTCGTGGCACTTAAAAATTTAAGATCAATCAATGTATGTACGAGCGAGCCATTTCACTTTTGTTACAAGCTACCTTACACGTATATACTCTCTGGCCTTTATTTCCTTCTACGGACACTTGTTGTCTATTATATGTATATCCATAAGGGCTATCCAAGGATATACATATCAGGATCAGGGCAAGTTACGACCAGTCCAAGATGTCTGTGTCCATATTTGTCTACTAATAAACTAACTTTGTCTAGCTCCCTATTCTATAGCTATACATACATACAAGCAGACGTGAGCCATGTTTCTTTTTCGTCATGCCTCTATCTAGGTAACCCAAGTAAGCAGTCTCATATATGTATAATTTTTTAGGTGGTAAGTACAAAAAAACATTTAGAAGTCAACTATATACATATGTACATTTATATGGGACCCGTTAATATCATCTACGCCACTTATTTCGGTCCTCATAGAGTTATCCTTTACCTGAAGTAATTTGTCTCTAATGTGCTTAACTTATATCACTAGGGATGTGACCTGACCTGAATTTTAGTCTAGATGTGATAAGTAGCGCCAAACTAGTAATAGAATTATTTTTGACATTCTGGGCTTGTTCTCGTGGCATCTTAGGGGACTCTTAGCTCCAGGGGCTAACCTACTTTTGTAGCTGGGCTGAATTAATTCACTTTTTATCATTATAAAGACCCTTAACCACTTCCCTCGAGCCCCTTGGATTCTACAGAATGGAATGCGAAACATGAAGATAGGCAACAAAAAGTATTGATATTGATAGACCTCGTTATTATCTGGTCAAGATCCAGGGGAGGAACACGAAAGATCCCTTTTAGTGACTATTTTTCTACGCCACCACTAAGCTAAAGACCCTTTTTATTTTCTGTATCTTCTCTAAATCTTCCGAAAAGAAGATCGCAAAGAGCAACCTGGCCTTCTTTTTCCTCTCCTCAACTAAAGCTTGTACCAAATTTTACGAAACCACCGGTTCTTTGAGGGGCTGAACCAGACGATTACAAGAAAAGAGGGACGGCATCGCTGAAAACAAGGCCTTTTCGTTCTATATATCGTAGTGGATGTTGTTTTTGAGTTTCGGTTTTGTACTCTTTAATCTGAACAGTTCTGTCAAATAAAGCAGTCAACAAAAGATATGTATCTCGTTATCGTATGCATCTATCAATAAATAACCACCTGAAAATAAAGATACCATTTTCTTAAATATATCAAGTCTATATACCCTCAACATTCTGGAGAGATCGTTTAAGTTCCGGAATTTGGTGGCTTGCAGATCCTGATAAAGCATTGCCCTATTTTACTATTCAGCTAGACAGAAATCCTGTACTTCTTTTATACCCTAACCCTACGGCATGTCATCATAGGTTGTGGACATTTGCTTGCGTAAAACTCTATAATGATCTTCCAATATTGTAACTGAGCTTCCAAATGAGAACCAATAACTACACTTATGTCATATATATCGAAATACTACGTACAGTATGAAATCAAGATTCCCATTCACTCAAAAATATGTGGTCGGCTGGATTTGAGAAATTGAAATTGAAATCCAAATAAATGGGAACCAATATTAGTATGGGTGGATGGCCGGAAAGGCGAGAGACCATGAGAGGAGGTATTGTGCTACCATCTATAATATCAATGATTTATATGATAAGAGTTACGTATGTATTTGACAAGAAAGAAACAAAAACAAAGTTGGTACGCCTGACATAGAAGATCAAGTTGCCATTTTTTCTAAGCAAACATCTCTATTGCTTATGATGTCCACAATCATCAACTGACGGAAGACTCGGGGGAGAAAAATGTTATATCATACGTTGGACTACGATGAACTAATCATGATGAGTGAGCTGTTATGTCCCCGTGCTTATCTTCTTGTACTATCACATGTATATCTATTTACCCCATTGCATCATTTGCCGTTTTGCTTGGCTTACTTATTAACTACAACCGAAGGGAGAACAACAGAAGCAAGTGCGCGTAACACAACATAGGATATGATGAAATTCCAGTCTATCTGGTGACTTGTTTTTCCCCTCTAAATGGCAACAATAAAATTCGGTATCGGGTTTTGGTAAAGAGTAGAACTATATCATGATGTTTCGAATTTGTATTTGTACTTATACTTCAAAATGACTACCAACAATGATTTCATCAGAATATCATGTGATATCTCTGACGGAAGATGTCTTGATTTGGCTTAATTGTACTCAAGATTTACATACTTAAACCTATATGAATAACATAACTACATTTTAACGTCATACGCTTATAGTTTCCGTGTGTTCCGGACTTTGATAATGATCAAACAAGTTCATGTACTTGTACACTGTGACAAACGATAGGGTTAGGGCTATCCACAATCGTATGTGCGTAGTCAAAACCTAGTCTGTTGACCTCAAGGAAGGCACTTGAGCAGACATGTCACTACTGTTATCATGTCAGAAACACCTACCTCATATTGTTGTCTTGTGGCGATACAAAAGCCAAACCAACTTCAAACAAATAACAATCTAGAGCATACATCATTAAAATAGTGATCTCTATCCTGGAAAAGATGCATAGCCTAGATGTGGTTCATGGTGATGTCCGGTGGCGAAATGTGTCCCGAGAGGCCGATGGAGAGACCGCTATGATTAGTCTTCTTCCAACTAAGAGAGCATATGCTGTCACCTCTAGCCTAGTTATAATAGGAGGCCCATGAACAATGATAACGAAGGGCCTTTACCAAAGGCAAAGCAGGAGGCTATATTCTAACATGTAAACAATCTGAATTGTAGTACAGACTGCTTAAATGCTCTGGGTATGTATAATTCACTTTGTCTTCTGTCTATACATCGAGAATGGAGTTATTCTATATTGAAACTGAGTAATTGCTTATGTAGTCTTTGATTATCTTCATCATTCCATTTATTTTATCTCACACTTTGAAGATTCTGCTGATACATTTGATATCTTGCTTAGGTAAGTGGTGGTGAAAGTACCAACCTTTTCCATGTTCTTGACTAGAGCACATGTAAGTATGAAGGAATGCAATGCTAAGTAGCCTTCAAGGACCATATGGAAAGGAGGAAACTGGATTTTTATCCTTCGATAAAGATGGTAAGGGATACCACAAGGACTACAAAAGAGCTTAGACACTATAAATTCGTCATTGTGACAATGACAATGATAGGGAGAAGAACCTGAATGATAGAGGTTAGCCAAATCCGAGTAGATTTGGAGACTATTCATTTGGAGTCATACTCCGGACAAATCTGGGGTCCATCTCTAGGCTACTTGGCTTGACTCGGCTATACCTATCGTCTGCACGAAATACTTAAACCATGCAACGTCGGATTAGTCATTGAATAGAAGTATAAAGTGACACAATAGTAATTTCTGGTGCCACATTATTTCCTCAAAACGACCGCCAAGTCAGCTGCTACACTATAGATAGTGCTACAACAGCTCATATCCCATGATTATAGCAACTAGCTCAGATGACGCAGTGGTAGCGTGCGAGACTGCAGTTCTTGAAGTCATCGGTTCGACTCCGGTTCTGAGCTTGTCTTTTGCTGGACTATATATAGATATATGGATCTATTCTAATTTTTATACCCTCCGAGTTTAGTTTGAGCAATATGTCACGAGAAAAGAAGGACAGGTATGAAAGGTTTTGATCGAAGATGCAAGATGAAGAAGACATATTGGAAGGGTAACAACAAATGGGTATCAAATTTTAGGTAAGCAACAGAGATAGTAATGGATGTAACTTCCTTGAGAAAAGTGCCGGGTATCAACATATATAGAGTGGAATCCATCGTTGTGATAGATACAGTAGTAGTAGCTGTAGTACAGAAAAATAAGGAAAATGAACAAAGACAAGAGATTCCTCCCGGGCCGATATGAAACAGAATAGCCAAGGGTAACCAAGAAAATGTACAAGATTGGAGATGGTGAAATATACAGAAAAAATCCCATGAAGAGGGGGAAACATATGAGGAGAGAGGGGAAACCAGAGCGCTAAGCAGGATATGTGAATATAGAGAGGATTGAAATTTTGGAAAGAAAAAAAATCTAGATATTTAGCCTAGAAGGAGAAGAACTTTTGATATATTGTAGCGGATATAATCGTCGGATTTGTATCGTGATCATGAAAGAAGAAGTCGTCGATTTGCGGAAGTACGGGATATAGTTGTTTATCGAGAAGCAATAGCTACAGTTGTGACGATAACGATATAAAGGGAAAATAATCGTAAGAAGACGACGCTAAATGAAACGTGAAGATGATTGTGAAGAAGATAAACAAAGAGTTTTTTTTAAAAAAAAGAAAAAGAAAAGTTAATAATAATACACATGCAGACTTTTTTCTTTCAACACACTCTCCTGTTTTGATTATTTTGGGTTTTTTTTTTCTTCTCTTGCAGCCTGGTCAACGATACGTGACGTTCACCGAGTTCTCAGCATCAATCATGATCAGTTGCCCAAGAAATACTCACAGCAGCAACTCTTTTCTCTTGTTCTTCTTGGCTTCTTCAACACGTTCTTCTTCTTCTCATTTTGCAATATGCTGTTTGTGAGTGAGTCTTGCGCTTCCATTCTTTCGGCTGATTTTCTCTTTCTTGTTTTGACCTTTTTCTTCTGTATGTGAGTTGAGTTGTGAAGCACTGCATGCAACATTATAATCTACTCTCTCTCTCTCTTTCTCTTTAATATTCTCTCGTTTGCGATATGTTTCAAAGTAGAAATTCATCTTCACGGCCCGTTCATGCCGTTCCATGATTCTCCCCAGATCTCGTTGAAGTTCAGTCCTAAGAGCTCTAAGCTAAAGTCGGCATTAAACGTTGGCTGGGTCTGGTGCAGCAGAGGTCTTAGTAATGGGTTAAACGGGTTATTGGCAGCGTCAACATCATCTTCATCATCATCAGCTCCACCAGTACCACTACCGGCACGCGAAGGAAGAAGATCTGCACAGCCTGCTGCCAAGGACGCCATAGCCGAAGCTGACGTGAACCGCGGCATGGCCGTGGCTCCCTGGATGGTTCCGTTGGCACCCACACTAGAGTTTCGGGAAGCTGCCGATGTACCAATGGCACCACAGATGCTTCCAGTTGACGCTGGTGTGGAAGTGGAACATGCCGATGCAGTCCCCGAGTGCGAGACCTCAGGTGATGGGGAGAACAGTGGATCTGGTAATGACAAAGTTGATGACAGATTGGAAGTGGAAGGGGTTAAGTTTGAAGTAATGGGCGGAGAGATCACAGCAGCTGAGGACATTGACGAGGATGGGTTCGGAGCTAGAGGCAGGATATCGTGAATGGATTCGATAGAAGTAGCACTAGTTGTAGGACCCGATCCAGTACCAGAATAAGAAGAAGAAGAAGAAGAAGAAGAAGAGGCTGCTGAATGCTTTATTACCGAAGCGGAAGTAGAAGAAGTAGAAGTGGTAAGCAGAGAAGACGTGGCAGATGCCAAAGAAGCCGCAGAGGAAGAAGAATAAGTAGAAGAAGAAAATGGCATGGAGTTTAAGCGGCCGCGGTCTTGGGAAGGGCGGCGGTTTTTATGATCACGATGACGGGGATGAGAAGATGAAGCACGTACCTCGGCTGCAGAGATAGCCATCGCAGATTGCGATGCACTGGCGGCATCAACGCCCATAGGGGACCAAGTCTGGGCGATAATAGCAGCGGCGGAATTGGATGCTATATCCATGCTGAGGGGGTATGAGAGACCCTGAGTAAACAAATTTAGCCTTTAATTGTGTCGATGTGGTTTGTATCAAACATAAAATAGTGAGTTTCTGCATACCTGGAGTTCGACTGGACCAGGAGCAGTGACCTGTAGCATAGTAGGTTCTGGTGCTTGGTTCTCGACTATCTTGTAGTGAAGATCCATAAACTGCTCACTAGCCCATTGTTTAGCCTGGTCAGCTGTCTTGAGACCTAGATGAGTCTGTAGAAGACCAAGAGCCGAACACATGATACAGAAGCCCCATGGTTCGTTGTTGCCACATCGCAAAAGGCGATCTCGTTTCATTTCAATGCACTGCTGGAGTAAAGTTACAGTGTGTTGAGCATTGATCATGATCATATTGGTTGAGCCTAAAGGCAATTGTTAAAACGGTCGGTACAAGAAGCATCGATTTGAGAGAGAAACGACTTACCTCTTGGTTGTAGCAATGTGACGCTACAAAGATTGATAGCCATGGTCAGAGCATCTTCTCGCAGGAAATTTAAAGTGCGAACGCCCTGCTCGTAAAGTTTCTCATGAAGCAGAACCATATCCCTGGCAGCATTATAATATATTATTTCCGAGTACTGGTACTTGGAGTTTGCCTTGCGTAGCTTGAGATATGGTTGGTGTAGTGGAAGGATATATTGGCGGAGTTGGATATGCAATAAAGTATACGCCAACAAGGGCTTTTTGGCAGCGTGTGTAGTGTCGCTTTCCCAAGACGGCAGGGCGTCGATTTCTTGAGTCAAGTCATTGGTGTAGCGAAGCACCATATCGTATTCGGTCTCGCCTGGCGGACCGCTTAGGATGCGCGAGAGCTCAAGACGTAGAGGCAGAGACTGGCGGGCGATGTGTTGATAACTGCTGTATGTATATTCTTTAACAGGGCGCGAAGCCGGCAACTCCACAGAGTCTTCGCCGAACTGGTCGTCGTCTAAGTTGGCTGGCGGGGCTACATCGCAGTGTACTTGGCTCAGTAAAGTCGGCAAGCCATAGTCGAAGCACGCCTGCATATCGAATTCTTGGATAGTAGCCCATATTCGGCGACGCATCTCCTGGTTGAATGGTGAGATCCGATTGTTCATGGCTCCTGGATCTCGATGTAACCCAACCGCAATTCCTTCCTGGATGAGAGAGCCGCTGCCGGTCCAGAAACGCTTCTTCTTGATAGTGTTTAAGCGTTTTCCGAGATACAGAAGACAGACGATCTGGTAGTGAATCAGACGGCGGTGCTTGTAGCTTTGCACGCCATGCCAGCGTTCAACAGCGTCGATCCAGCGACCTGCGGAATAGCGAGCGGCACTGATCATGCCGATGAAGCGGACGGGCGTTTTAGTATGCAAGGAGCTCCCGACAGCCAACATAGAAAGCACCAGGGCTGTCATAGCTGCAGGCCGCTGGGGCGGCGGCCGTGCATGAGTCGAAGATGGACCGTTTGAGTCGTCGGTAAACTCTCCCCAGAAGGCGGCATAATCGCGAAGGAAGGAAGGAATGTGGACAATGCGGTGCAGCTGCTCAAATTGGTCGAGGTAGCACGTGACCAGTGCATCTGTTTCCTCACGTGGTGGTAGTAGAGCTTCTAGGTCGGAGTCATGCATGGCAAACTGTATGTCTTGGTAGTCTTGGCGTTTACGCTTGTCCTTGCGACCTTGCATGCGGGCAGGCTTGAGCCATTCCTCGGCGGTCTCTTTCATGAATGGACATAGACCGTTGAGCTAGAAAGACGGGTTAGTCTGTGTCAATATACGGGGAAGCAGACGCTTTGATAGCAGTGGCAAGTGGGTCAAGTGGGATTAGATGGTGTTGTGCTTGTTGGGAGTGCATATGGGAGGAACAGTTCGAGTAGACATACTTCTGAGAAGGCCATTGTAGCGTTGGCAGGGCCAAAGTACCGCGTGCGAAACTCCTTGCCACGGAAAAACCGGAGCTCTTTGTTTAGTAGGCCGTCGGGACAGTTCATTTCGACGAGTGATTTATCAGTGGACTGAAGCAGTTTCTCGGAGGTATCAACCGTTAATGAGCGCTTGTGTTGGCGATCTGGCGTGTCTGACCCCCCGGTGGTGCCGTTGGACTCGCCCTTTTGTGTGCCTGGAGTGCTTGCGGCAGCGGCGGATGCACTAGTTGCTGCGCTGACAGCAGTTTCGGCTTGCCTGGCAAGCTGTGTCTTGAGAGCGGCAATCTCGTACTCCATTTTACGGATACGGTCTAAGTCCCGGGGAGCTTCGCGGATGACGACGTCGGGGTCGAGGCCTACTGAAGGGCGAGGGCCGAGGCGAGGTATTACGGGAGAGCCATTGGTAGCGGCTGCGGCGGCAGCATCAAGAACGGAGCCGTCTTGGCCTTCGTACTGGCAACGTTCGGGTGTGCCGCTCTTGGTGCAGCGTTGACAGGGGAGTCCACGGTCACAAGACAGCTTGCGCCGACGACACTCGAGACAGCTGAGCCGGACGCGCTGGCGTTTGCGGGGGCGGGAGTCGTCGTGATGGTGGTCATCAGTAGAGGCCGGTGAGGTGCCCTCGTCATCGACCGACGCAGAAACTGCCGCAGCAGCACCTGACGTTGACGACGAGGCGGCGTAGGTTGTGGAGGAGGGATTGATGGTTTCGAACATGATGGTAGAAGAGACAGACAAGCAAATAAATGAACTAGAAAGCAAGCAGACAGACAGATGTGAATGAGTGTGTAAATGCGTGAGAGTGCGATCGTGTGCGTTGAAGCAAAGAGAAAAAGAGAAGAGGAGGAGAAAAAGAGAGGGGCCGGGACCGGCGGGCGGACTGCCTTGCTTAAAGAAGGAAGCAAAAGCCAGTAAAAAAAGACACGATCCGGCAGACGCAATTTAATCAATCAGATAAGATCAATCCCGGCTAGTGCAGGAGAGTGGGTGGGCGAGTGCCGATCACAGCGCGGAAAGAGTTCGGCTGGCAAAGAAAGAAAAAGAGGAAATACTCGTAATTTTGGTAGTGTCAAAGTAGGTGATGTGATTAATGGCGGCAGCTGCAGGTGCAAATGCAATGGCGCAAATAAACAATCGGCTGCTCAACCGGATAGCCTTGCCATAAATACAAGCAGAGCACCGTAGAAAAAATCTGGATAAGTCGCTGCGAAGCGCGGCGGGCCAAAAGAAAACAAAAGGAGCCAAAAAAAAGAAATGACGACGAAAAAAACGTGTGTGAGATTTTTGGCGGTGTCGGCTCAAGTCTCTGAGCGCTGAAAGGCGGTGTTGATACTGCCGGGCGAAACAAAGCTGTGACTCGTAATATTGCAGTTTTTGGTGTGATTGTAAATTGCTGCTTTAACTCGTTATGACTGCAACAGTCGAATATAAAAAGCATCACAAAACGATAGTCAGAAAAAGAAGAAGGAAAGAAAAACAAGACCACAATGATCACAAGAAGCAGGACTCTAGAATAATACGAAATATCAAATATTGTACCGCTTTGGTGCACATTGGATAGCTGGCCTGTGCTGGCTGGGGATTCCATTTAGCAGGAACATATTTTTCCCTCGTTATGTTTTTATTGTTTCTTTTCCTCTCTAGGGTAGTAGTCTGGATTTTATCGGTTGTGGCTAGCCGTCGCTTGCCGCTTTGGCTATTTTGTTTGTCTTGATAGATAATTTTTCCCTTAAGATTATTAGTCGTACAAGCAATAGATATATACTATACATACGAACTATCATATGGACACACACACGGACAAGCAGCAAAGCAAGACATCAACCAGAGAGAGAAGTTCGGTACATATGGATGCAAAGAGCAGCCTTCTAGAAGCGGGAATCAGCACAACAACAATATTGCATGTGGCCTGTGACGCAGTCCCGCCATTGAAAATTTCGGAGCTGTCTGACTAATCAAATATGCTATATCTCGGCGTTAACAGCCACTATTCTTGTTTAATCCGAGCAGGAACTACTGTGGCGCAGTACAGCTAGCACGCCGGTCGGATTTCTGAGGGTGGCGCTCCGCGTATAAGCTTTGGTAGGGCTGGCTTATCAGATCTTTTTTTGTGGCATAAAACATTATCAGATCTTTTCTTACCAAACTTTGGATCTTGATGCAAACAACGAAAAATGAGGATCGAAGGAAGGCAATTGTAGCAATACTAGTCTGGTCTTTGCAATTTGACAATGAACAGAGTAAATGAAATACACGGAATTAGTACAAAAATTATGAATACACACAAAGATCGCTATATACCGTACCTGTGTTTGTATTCTGCCCTCTTAGCAAAATTCTACTGAGATATAGGAAATGGTTCGTGATAAGTTATCATGACAAGACACAAAAAGACTTACTACAGAGTAATTTTGTCATATATCGTGTAGTTGTGAATACCCGCCTCCCCGCCTCTGTCTTATCAGATCGTACAGGCCACGTCGAAAATCACATTTTTATCCGCCGGGTCTTCCTTTGTGTCCTCGCCCTCATTTCCTTTTAGTCTGAGCGCTAAACTATGAGTCGTAGAGCGGACATTCGTCAATCCGCCTAGAGCTGCAGGGAACGGCCATCTAATTGTTGAGCCGCAGCTTTCCCCCACCATCCCACTTATTTTTGTCGTTGTGTGAAGAGCCGGTATCGGCAGATCACTCTAGCTAGGAGAAGATATTCGGTGTGAGCACATTATGTTTAAGCTAGTTAATAAAGTTGAAGAAGGCGAATAAGTGCAGAATCGAACACGACTATGGATTCATCGGCATTTTGGCTACGAGACACACAGCACATGTCTTAGTTCATGTGTAGGAACGCAGCAGATGACAGTGCCCGATGGTAGGAATATGCACTAGTCAGCTTGTCTCTGTCTCTGTCTCTGAATTGTTCAACCTCTACTCAAGGGTTCTGCTAACACGATGCGTTATGCATATGGGAAATGTCTAGCGTGATTCCCAATGCTACTATTTGAGAAAGAATGTGACGGTGGCTGGAACGAGGGTGCCTGGCATATGACATTATCGTTACGCAGCAGATATTGCTTTCAATACAACTAGAGCCCACTATGGACAAAACTAAACAAAAGGCTCAATTTCTTAGTTTGACTTGTTCGAACAGGGTCTTTTAGAGGCGAGGAAAAAATATATCCACCTGTACAGAGGTGCGGGGGCACAATAAGATGCAGATAGGGTTAGTATATCAGGGTTATGGAGTCATACATCACACCATCCTAACGAAACCGACGTTGGTACCAGCTGTGTAGACCGCTTGACAACAGACAATCGCTTACTGCAGATCTCTCGGTGTCACTATTCCTGTAATATTGAAGCAAGACGCAGGAAAGCCACGTTGTGACCTTTCTGTACAGCTCCATTCACCTCCTATATCCTCGGATAATCCCTTTTTTTATATTTTTTTCTCTCTTCACATCACGAGTCATGACCGGGTCCGAGACCGGCGCTGTTGCTACTTCCAGCTCAGGTGCATACCGACAGTATCTGCCTGATCTGTCGACTCCTCGCTTTACTACTATGGCGACACAGACGTGTTATGAATATGCCGAGGCCTTTAAGACGGGTGGCCAGCCACCATGGCTTCATGGCTTGTATATGCACTGGCTAAAGCTGCTTCAGGAACCGTTCAAGGGCGTGACTAGTGATGGTGCGTAGTCTTTGCTTCTTATCTCACGCTAACAGCTTTGAGTTGTTTAAACCCCCTGATATATGTGTAATGCAGCATGCACTGTGCTAATCAAACTTATATTGGGCTATAGGCATCGTGCGCCCAGGTCTCTTTGATCTACAGGATGAAGGCGTGCCTATTGAGGTTATCGTACAAGCTGCGGAGACCTTCATGTCTGCCGCTGCTAGAAACGGTACGCCGTTAACGCCTCTGCACATCGATTCTTCTGAATGGCGCACATGGTCGAACCCGGAGTTCCTCTTGTCTGCCAAAGGACTCCGTCTAGAGGAACTCCCAGCTGACCTGCGCCAACAGGCACTTGATGTACTGGCTTCATTTCTTTCGCCGGAGGGCTATGCTAAAGCCGTGGCCGCTATGCAGATCAACGGCTTCCTGGGTGAGCTTGTGAAGGCTCCGTCTATCTGCAATGAGTGGTCTTACAACATCGTCTTCTTTGGAACACCGTCAACGATGCAGCCATGGGGCATTTCCTTCTATGGCCATCACTTGTGCTTGAATGTCTTCTTCATCGGTAGCCAGATGGAGCTTGCTCCGTGGTTCACGGGTGCTGAGCCCAATGAAATTGATGCTGGTGTCTTAGCCGGTACACGTATCTTGCAGACTGAGGAAGTACTTGGTCTGCAGCTCATGCAGTCTCTGCCCGTAGCACAACAGACCGCGGCACAAATTTACGTTGGGCTAAAAGACCCCGCGATGCCACGTGGTCGCTGGAATCACGATGACCAACGCCATCTGTGCGGTGCATACCGTGACAATCGCGCCGTGCCGTACGAAGGCATCACGGCGACATCTATGCCGGCGGAGCAACAGAAGCTAGTCCAAGATATCATCGCACAGTATCTGCTGTATCTCCCAGCTACCGCGCGTGCTAAACGTCTGGATCTCGTGCGCAAACATTGGGCTGAGACGTACTTTTGCTGGATTGGCGGGTTTGGCGATGCCGATCCGTTCTACTACCGCATCCAGAGCCCTGTGATTATCGTCGAATTTGATCATCATTCTGGTGTCTTCTTGACAAACACGGAGCCGGCAAAGTTTCATATTCACACTCTGCTGCGGACTCCGAACGGTGGAGATTATGGCCACGTGCTGAAGCAGTTGGCGGGTGGAAATGTCGAGCAGGAGTATCTATGGGAACCGTAAATATCCAAGTTCAAACTGGAATGAAAATAACATCAAATTACCACATAATAAAGTATCACCTAAGTATCAATATTAGCAAACATCAAGTCCTGAACAGTTTTCTTAATTGAGAAGGTGCGGACAAAAAGATCATTTGTGTAACATTTGAGTTCAATGGCTAATTAGAATTGAAAGAGAGCTTAGGATGATAACGTTGTTTCCATTAATGAATGACGTAGTTGCAAGTCTTCGACTATGGCTACTGACTGCAATGAATTCAAGCTACGTCAAAAATAAATAGAGTTTAAAGACCATGGAAAATAAAAATTATTACATTGTAGGAAAAGAAAATGGGGAAAAATGATAAGCAAAAAGGGAACTTAAAAACCTGAAAATCCGAAAAAGAAAAAGGAACCTAACATGGAAACAAACTAGAGAATCAATGACTTTAGAAAAGACCAAAACGCCTCCTGGAGCTCTTGCTCTTCACAGACGTTGTCGAATCAGCACGTGATGGTGGGCGGTCCGAACTAGATGATGCTGTTGTCGTAGGTGGTAGCAAAGTAGTACTGCTATCACTTGCCGCTGCTGTAGCGCCACCAGCACTAGCCAAAGTTGAAGATGTTTCGTCGTTGATACCTTCCTGTCCTATGCTCCTCCGGTCTTTCTTGTTTCTTCGTTTCCTGCTTGCTTTAGACATCATGTTCTCGATCATGGCGGTTGCGGCGTTTGCAGGAGTTGTAGTTGTAGGTGTAGATGCAGTCATGGTTGGTGTTGGGGATAGAGCAGAAGAAGTAGTTGGCGTGGGAGAAACTAGAGGCGAAGTTGGTGCTTGAATGAGAGATGGAAGATTGGGGGGCGAAGCTAATGATGAGACTACTGGCTGTGAAAGTTGAAGTGGAAGGGGAGGAGAAATTTTGGCGATGTGTTTCTTGACTGGAGACCAAATCTCTTCGTCATTCTTTGTTTGCGGCTTTTTGTCTTCAGCCATGGGGACCACGACATCAAGCTTCTCTATGGTTTCGTCCTTGTTAGACTTCTTCATCTCCGGAATAACAGTAGTGACCGTAGACTTTGCCGACAGTGTCTCTTTTGCTATATCAACTGCTCTTTTCTTGTTCTTGTCGACATGGGGGGTCACGGGGGGAAGAACCATCGGCTTAGGTGGCAATCGTGCCATATCTGTAGTTAGAGTGGTAATAGGAATTGCCTCACGATGGTCGGTTTCTTCGACGCCGAAGGGCTCAGGGTTAGAGACAGTTTGATCTCGCACAATAGGAGACAAAGACACAGGTTGCTCTTCAGTCAGCTGCTTCTCTTGCAGTTCAAGGTTCTTCACATCGGGGGGCTGCAACTGGTAGAATTGTGTGTTAACAGAAGATTGTTGGAATTCTCGATCCTGAACTAATGATTGCTGCTGCTGTCCTTGATTGTGAAATGGAAAATAAGCAGCAGGCAAATTGAAGGCCACCAAGTTATCTTGCTCCTGCTGCGTCTGTATCTCAAACTGCTCGTCCTGCACTCGCTGGTGGCCATCGGCGTCGAAAACCTGCTAATACAGGCCAACGAGGATGTCACCACGCACACGGGCCGTCAAGTGCACCTCAGCCTCTAGATCGAGCTTGATGCCAACCATTAGAGCGGCATCCTTGAGCTTGCCGTCATTACCGACAGGTCCCTTCAGGAGGTTACCTATAGATGTAGATGTTAGTAATGAGCTTAGTAGAGCTCTAGAAATAATACTTTGTCACTTACCGACGATGCCGTTGGGAGGACCCGAGAGGTTAGGCATGGGAATGTTCTGCAGAGCACGGTTGCCAGCAGGCTGTTGTTGCTGCTGCTGGTAGTTGCCACCATAGGGGATGGTAGCGTCACCGGTCTTAGAGGTAGCAGGGGAAGACATCTTGAAGAGTGGTTGTTGTTGCTGAAGAGATTGGAGATGTGCAGTGATCAACGATGCTTGTAGCGACTGGAGCTGCTGAGCTTCAGAAGGAGTGAAGGGCTTGTTGTTGACAGTAGTAGTCGTTGAAACAGAGTCTTCGGGGATCACGAGGCGTAGTGCGTCGGGATCGAGCGAGAGCGATTTGCGAAAGAAATTGGCGATGTCGGCGCGGGTGGCGTCGGCGTCTGAACGGGTAGGACGATGAGTGTTAGAAGAAGAAGTCTTGATTGAAGACTGCTGAGAAGAGGGATGTAAGGATAGTTCTAGAGGTGGAGCTGGTGATGTGTAGCTACGAGAGCGACGTCTATGGGCTGGAGGGGTTGCTGAGGCAGGAGAAGAGGAGTTGGAGTTAACCTTTACGGGCAAAGGAAGCTTGAAAGTCGAAGCACGCTTTACACGGACGGGAGAGAAGGAGGTCGAGTCAGAAGAAGACGACGACGTAGTGGCGATGATAGGAAGATCAACTGCTACAGAAGATGGAGCAGAAGAAAGTGAATTGCTAGTAACTGAAGACCGCCGGGGTCGAGAGGGTTTGATAGATGGTGAGGGTGAAGAAGAAGATGGTATTGAAGGTTGTGATGATGAAGGAGGGGGGAAAGAAGACGTTGATGAGGTGGCGGTAGCCATGGTTTTATATAAGAGGGAGATTAAATTGTTGAAGTTGCTTGGTATAGCTGTAAGTTCGAGGCAGTATAGCCGGGATCAGGTGGTAGCAAGAACTCTTCTGTGTCGCCAGCCAGTAAGACATAGACAGTGGATCTATTGGCGTTACTATTACCGAGCAAAGCCAGCCAAGCAGTTGCAACTTTGATTGCAAAAACAAACAAGTGAAGTCACGACAAAGATCCGGGTGAGAAGGAGCAGCAAAAAGGGTAGACCAGAGAAAGGGAACTTCATCGACGTGCTGTGCAACATGCACCGGATTATGCCACCATCTTAGCATCTTAGAACTGTGGTCTGGTCACCCAAGCGCAAATTGACTTGGCCAGCTCAAACGAGGTCATGTTCAATGATGAATAGTGATTGATTGGCTGTGACGCTCGCTTGGCTTGTTCGTGTATCAAAAACAAAGTAGCGGGCGATGAACAACACGGCGTTATCGTACGTTTTCCATAGTGATCGGTTGGTTTTGTGATCGGGTTGTCAGTGTTGAACGGTGATTCAAGAATGAAAGAGAGCAGCAAAGGGGCCTGGATCTAGTGGGATGTCTTTCTGACACAGGAAACACGGAGTCTTGTCTTTCGAGGGTCATCGGGGAGTTTGGCAGAGATTCCCAGGGGATCGTTGATGAAAGGCTCTGTGCGACAGCTAGGCATGTGCTCGACGCACTGTTTACACTGTAATCCTGTATACAATATTCTCTTCATAGACAGTGCGAACTTCCGTGTAAGTCGGCTAAGCGAAGCGTTAAATCCCCAAACACCTTGTAGTTCTTCTTCCAGAGTTATCGCTTATTTTAATCTCTGCGCTATGAGCCCAAGAGCCAAATCATCTTATCAGACAGAACTTCAAAGCACCTTGAAAATGGTTCGAGAAATCTCCCAGTCATTATATACTCCCTAGGCCTAAGCTCTTTTCTTTCTTTCTTTTTTTTTTTTCGTTCTTGCGATATCTGAAATGTTGAACGTCGAATTCTTGAATTGAAACCGAAATGGAAGGATCCATCCAGACGAAATATGCAGAAGGAAAAGAAACATTAAGAATAAAAATAAACAGAAGGAAAAAGACCCTGTGGATATTTCTCTTCCTTTCATGCAACCACTCCCGATACAACAGCTTCAGCTTCCTTTTCTCCGGCGGCAGATTCACAATCTCTAGACTCTCACGATGCAGCTACCTTGCGGGCCGTTCTTCGGAGCTTAGCTGTCTAAGACGTTGCTTTCTATAGCCGCAGCTGCAAACAACGTACCATATATACATATCAGGGTTTCGTGCAGGTTTTTTGAGTTATAGCTCACCTATATCAAGAGTAATAAAAGGAAGCTTGTATTGTTTCTTTGACTTATCTGTATATGACCTAATTACGCAACAGCCATTCAATAGTGCAGCCAGCCAGTCAAGCCAAAAAACATGAATTATATATCATTACCCTAACATATGGACGTTGCTCACATTGTCCGCACGGACTTCGAGTCCTTTTTATCCTATGCACGCCCCCCCCCCTTAGATGCCGCTCACGCCCACCAAATTTATAGAGTGGCGTGATGTTCTAGCATCATTCGCCTGATTTCTGGGTTCTTTGCGGGAACAAAAGCTAATACGCTTTAATTTTCTGGTTGTTGCTTGTTAGTCCTTTTTTCCCGTGTTTCGTCGGCTGCTGTGTAGCAGATCCAGGCTTTTCATTGTCGCGTTTTTAGTTTTGATACTGTAAAGCAACGTATTTGCCGATGTTTCTTTCTGGTTGCAGCCGCCAATGTTCTCATTAGCTTACAGCTTACATATTTCCCCTCTTTTGTTTTGTACGTTCCCCCGTACATACACAATACCGTTGCTTTTAGAGAGCACGCTAGTGCGTGATGAAAATGGCGTGGTTTCTGCTTGTGCTATATCACTGAGACTATAGTGCTATAGGGTCTCTACTGTAGGCTGTGCTTTGTGGACATGATGTACGCGAAGGCGACGTCGCCTCGTAACATTTCAGCAAAGGAGAGCAACACGCAGCAAAAGCTACATGTATTGTTACCTTAAACATTCTCCCTGGTAATCAACAATGCAACAGAAGAACCGCAGCTGGAAGGGGAAACGTGGGATGGCTGGCTTCTCTTTTGCCCTTATTTTTCTTTTTCTTTTTTTCTGGGCCTCGGAAAATTGTTTCACGACCGACGAACTATCATTCCTTGCTCCTTCTACTTCTCTGTAACTGTGAAACTAACAATTCTAATTATGGCGGCCATAATCGTGCTCTTCTGGCGCCACTTTCTTCCGTCCGCCGAAGCAGTTTGTTGTTCACTGAAACACATAGCCTGTAACACTACACTATTATACTACTAGTCACTAGAAACCTTTTGTGATTGTATGCTGTCAGCGCTGTTCGCCAATTTTTCAAGTGCTCAAGATGCGTTTCCATGTTTCACATTAGTTCGTCGTTCGTTTAAGCTGCTAGGGTTATAGCATAACCCTAATTATTACTATACGACATCTTGTTCTAGAACAACATCATTGCTTAAATTTCTCGGTTTCTTGGAGAATAATCACGCCAGAAACAACCGAGTTAGTAATTGTGTAATTCAGTAGACTTAGTTAGAGATAGAACAAACACGAGAGCCAAAGCCTAGACGTGTTCGTTGCCAGAACTATGCTTGTCCTTTCTCCAGTGATACCTTGGATTTTCTACTGTGGCTTTATGTTTGTTCCTGTTGTTTTCCTATTGTAGCCTTTATCTCTCCTTGGTTTCTTACTACTACTTGATATTACCATTCAAGTTATCATACGGATCCATTCAAACAAACACAGTTACCCACACTCGCAACCACCTGCTCTTTCTTCTTCTCCAAGACCGACCAATATTGACTTTCCCGTCTCCCAAGGTTGGATGCCGAATCGTCAGCAAATATCCAAAGTAACAGCTTACTGTGTGTGTACACGCGTGGCATTCTGCATCGCCATCCCGTTTATCTCCCGGGTACAACTTCCAACCGATACTTGCCGAACATCACGAAACAACTCCGGGCAGACAGTTTAGTGAGAACTTTTTGATCTTGTTTTTTCCTTCTCTCGTGCTCGCTCGTTTATTCTCTCATCTGTTTCTGTGACTTCTTCAGGGCGACTGACCTTTTACTGAGGCTATTATAACATCATGGTCTTGCAGACTATCATTGGCTTCGGCGTTATTTTTGGAGCTGGAGAGGGCATTCGCCATGCTCAGGCAAAGGCCCGACGAGAAGAACATCGATCACGCAAGAATAATCTCATTGTCCATTGCCCAAAGAGTTCCGAGTTCAGCCCGGATTTGCAAGGCCGCTGTGTGGTTCTTTCTGGAGACAAGGTAAGCAACTCCTCCATACCGTGGTATATAACACCTGAGTTAGAAGGACATCTCGCTAACCCTATCTTTCTTGACTTGTTACATAGCTCTACATCGACACCGGCCTCGACAACAATGCACCGTTCGGTCACCCGTTCTCTGGCTATTACTTGCCATATCCGGAGGCTCGTTTCCCCGGACTTGTATCAACAATCACCGACACAGCACCCATTATGAACTGGATCTACGTGCACAGTGAAACTTATGAAGTGAAGTTTGGCGTTCGCCTCGATTCCGACGGAAATATTACTGGCCCGTGGGATTGTACAAGACAAGACCGACGCCTGACATTTAGTGGCTGGGAGGGCTTTGTAGCTGTGCGGGAGGGTTCTTTTTGGGCATTGTACTTTGATTACGATGGCGATCGGTTACAGAGCAAAATCGCTGAGGGAACGCCCGTGATTGACATCCAGCTTCTACGCCGAGAACTACGTGTTGTGAAGCCGCCACCGCCAGATCCAGAGGCAATAGCCGCAGCCCAGGCAGCACAGGCTGCTGCTGATGCTGAAAAACAAAAGCAAGCACAGGCACAGTCAAACCAACAGCCCGAGGTATCAACAAATGAAGCCATACCAACAACCACTACGGCTGTACCAGAGAAGTCTCTTGCTGGAGCTACAGGTGCTACCCATGAAGAAGCACAGGCTCAGCCTTGTGCTGTTGCAACAGAAGGAACTACAAAGGCTGTTGCGTCTAATGGACATCAGAATAAATCAGCACGATCAGGGACCGTAAATCCACGTACAGGGTCGCCCTTCAATGCCACTAACAACAATGGACGTAGACCACAGCGCCGTAGCCGAAGTATTCCTCATCTTCACATCGCTGCAGAACTAGAAAAGGCATCTTCGTCACATACCCGCTCGGGCTCTCAAAGCCGCCTGATCTCCGGTCGCCGGCCTTCTACTACCTTGACGAATATCCCCACGATGCCTTCACCACCCACTGTAGCTAGCCCCGTAGCTAAAAGCAGCGTTACAGAGGCTACCGTGAGAATGGGATCACCCATTGGCCGACAAAAGGGTAAATCTAAACATCCCAAAGCAAAGCCATTGCCACTCGACCTACAATACAGCGGCAGCGAAAGCATCCCAAGCAAGGCTGGGGGTAACAGCGACATGGTCGCTGGCGAGAAACGAAGCCAACCACATCCATCTAATCCACAACCTTCGCCGCCACGACAGCCAAAGCGTGAAGGCCCACGACAGTTCCTCACGCCCAAGAGCCCAAAACGGGCTACACGTGCTGTGGCTATAGCAGGAGCTTCAGGGAAGAACCCTGAGGTAGATGAGAGTAAACCACCGCCAGTTCATATTCGGGGAAAAGTTAGGCGGCTCAGAAGTAGTACGTCGACTGTGTCGGGATCAAGTGACGATAGCTCAGAAAGACCCGTTTCCATGTCAAGTACAGAATACGAGACAGATATCGTAACTTCACCAATGGAGAGCCAATGAAGTAAACTATACATATATTAGTAAATGTTTGAAGTAGGTTAGAATAGATAGGAGTATACTAGATCATAATGTAGCTACTTAAAACGGAAAGATCACATACATTCAACCCTAACTTCATGCCTGCATAGAGATACTACATCTATTGTTCCTTTTTGGGACGTTGTATGTAGTTTTGATATCACAACATTCACATGCAAGGGTGATAGATATCTGAAGCAAATCTCCATTTAAATACTCATTAAACAGTCCTAGCAAGTCGATAGCTATGTAGAAAACAATACTTTCGTGGCGTTTAAGCCCACAGAGAGTACTTGTTAAACTCTTCGTCCTTCGATAGGAATGCTCTTTCTTCCTTAGACCAGCAGATCATGAAGGCAACCTCAAATCTTTTTTGGCAAGAAGATAGCAACACTAGGCAATGCTGCTAGAGATGGTTTCCTAACAGCAGTAGGCTTTCCACAGCCAAGACCAAAGTCGAACTTGTAGGTATCAACCTTAGACCACGAAGTGACTCCAAAATCAATAAGTGGATCATTCTCCATGAATGGCTTTAGAGCACCTTTGTTTCCAGGCTCACTCACAGCCTTGCACATACCAAGGGCTATGGGAGCTGAAGGCATTGGATCAGCAACCAAGTCAGCACGTAAAATTGAAGCCAACTCTCCCAACGGAGCCCCAGCAACCTCTGCGAGAGGCTTATCGTAGTGAGTGGTACCAACACTAAAGCCAGGGTGGTTCAAGGGAAGGCCAAGGAAGCGGCGCATGTCTATTACGCGTAGGAATCGCACAGGGCCAGCGTCACTGGCTGCCTTCCCAGAAGCAACAACTTTGTCCATACGAGCACGGCTGATAGACTTCCACACGTGTGAGGTCAATGAGTCATCCATGGAGATGAATTTGGTGCTGGCAGGCAGAGTTTTAGTCACATTGGCCTTGAGTTCTGCTAACTTTTCGTTTGTGAAGATAAGCAAGTCCCACTGGTAGTTTTCTGAGTTCTTACTAGATAACAGAGTCCAGCCTTCCTCGCCTGCCGAATTATTCAGAATTTTGGGAACCTCAGCGCCAGTCAAGTCGAGTAGCTCTGGACGGTAAGCATTGCTGAGGGCGATATCTTCAGCTGTCAGTTCACCGCCAGTACAGACACGGCAAAGCATCTTCATAGTCGAAGTTTGGCCAACCAAATCGACAACAACGTGGTGCATTGTAACAGTCAGGACAAGGCCACCACGAATAAAGTACACTCCAAGGTAGAAGACAGGGTCATCAACAATATTGGCCTCATCCAGATGGCCGGGAATTGTGCGGCGGGGGACGAACTTATCCTCGTCTATCATATGTAGAGGAAAGTGAGCAGCAACCATCTCTGTGTAGCTAGACACAGAGGGGTCAGATGTGTAGTCTTTGACTACAATGGGGGCGCAGTTCAGATGAGGGACAGTTGTAAACAGGTTGGTCTTGGGATCCTTGATGACCTTGGAGGAGAACCAGGCTAGTTTATCAGACAGTGTCTGTACACCAACAGTCAAACGAGAGACGATCTGTTTGTGAGAGATAGAAGCTGCCTGCTCATAGACCAAGCAGATAGGGCTGTAGCAGTTCAACATGTCCTGCTGGCCAAGCAGGTCTAATTCGAAGCTCTTAGCGGTAGTCATGGCGAAGAGAACGTGTCTGAATACGTTGCAAAAGAAAGGTTAGAAGAAGGTTAGAAGAAGATATGATCAGAGAGATAAGTTGAGGCAATGAGTTGATATCACAGAAGTAGTCTAACTAGATATTGGCCTACTCGCCTATATATATTACATGCCAAGTCTTCCGTGTTCATGGGGCCTTTTGTCAAACGCAAGGAATTCTCTCATATATCTCGGGTTCGCCAACTTCTATCTCGTCACCTAGATAGATGAACCCGAATTAAGAGGTTTTCAAGTGCTACACGGTCATCCGCGGGCCCCGGCCCGTATCTGCTCCTTGACTAAATAGCATAGTGGCTACTACTTCTTTGTGCTTCTTTATTTCATCTGTATGGGACTGCGACCAGCTGCAAGTGCGCCATTGAAACTTATGGCGATTGTCTCTCAATTACGAGGATA